>CM032228.1:9880000-10052500 GCA_019009955.1 Riptortus pedestris
ATGAATTTCATTAGACAAAGTAGTGATGTTTAGAAAAATAAATACTTTCAGTTGTGTAAATGAGACAAAACTTTTCTTTCAAAACTAATATTGAGTTTAGATATGAAATTCCAATGAACTATCATGCAGGTTTCAATTGACAACCAATAATTTTATTATAAAAGCAAATAAAAAATAAATAAAACTTAATTATTTGAAAAAGCATTCTGATAATATTTTGTGAATATCAAGGTACAAACTTACTAAGCATACACTCCCCATTACAAAAGTTTCTGATAAGTTTTTTGTGTTCTTGATAGGGAAATTTTTCACTTGAAGTTGTTTTTATTCAATGAATGGATGAGTGGATCATGAGTCTAACTGTTATCATAAATGCTCCCCTTAAAATGCCTAAGACACACAATCCAGTAATACAATCATGGAACAAAAACAACTTATTTCATAGTTCAATGATTTATCTAATTTTATAAATGAAAGCATTTTGAAAAGAAAGTTTTAGTTTATTTTTTCCTACAGGGAGTGTATAATAGTAGTATTATGAACAATAACTATGGGTTTTACAATGCACAAGACAGGGCTGTTTTGATTATAAATTAACTTTTTTTTTTTTGCGAAATTTTTAATTTGATGCAATAATCTATTATGTTCCGTTCATCTATCTAGATTGTAAGTGGAGTCAGGAAATTTCTAACTCATATTTTCCACTTACCCCTTCATTAGTGTTTCGATAGATTAGAAAAAAATAAATTCTTCTGACAACCCAAAGCTTGTATGACCATCTTAAAACTCAAAAAATAGTAGTAACTTTTTCTGTGGAAAAATTATGAAAAAATAATATAATTACGATATATATGAGGTGATATTAACCTGACTTTAATAAAAAAAAATTAACCCTCTTACCTGAAGTGTTGTTGTTAAAGAACCACATAGTTGCTCGAGAAATACTTATAAACATATTATTATGCAACCTCATAGATGACTTTACACACATGTTGAAAAACATGTATGACCTAGTTAAAGTAACAATAATTGTTAATCCAGTTAAAGCACCGAATACATATATGCAAACATCTCTTGGAGCCTCGTAGATATAAGAAGAACTTGGTGCATTAGGAAGCGTTGCATTATCTGGTCTTTCGTAGAAATATTCTTCCAAGTTTACCCTGAAAATTAAAGCATATTCTATTTTTTTGCCTGTTATAACTACTAAATACTGCCTTACCCGTAAAGCAAAAAATATTAATAAATTCATATTTTTATATTTACAATTATTTTTAAACTTTTATAAGGTATGTCCTTGATTGCAAATATAAAGAGGTGAAGACACCACTGAATCTCAGACAAAAGATAATAAAACATCAATGAAAGTTATTTGATATTTGATAAAATGAATGAATCTTCTTATTATAATTAATTAATATTTTCATTTACCATTTCTTGTGATGCAGATTACATAACAAGTAATTTAATACATACAGGATACTTGATTTCAAATAGAATCATTTAACTATAAAAGTAAAGAAACGAAACACTCACCAATAGGTAATCCAATAATCTCCTCCAGTTGCAAATACTTGGGCAAGAACAAACATGAAAAGGACAATAAATGCCATACAGCAACCCCCTCCAGAAACAAGGTATGCTTTATATACCTTCCCACTGACTGTACCAGAAGACTGGGTTTCAGCTACTTCTGTTGGCATGTCTCTGTTACTTTCATCGTAACAAGATGACGCAATACTCTGAAATGAATAGAACTTCCAATTAACACATTTTGCATAAGAATAAAGAGCACTTTTAAGATTCAGTCTAAATAAACTAACAAAATATTAACAAATATTTGTCAAGAAATTAACCTTTAATGAAACTAAGATTACCACTAGCTATTATTTAGAAATTATTTCTCCAAAATAGAGTAAAAAATTATTGACCTCTTTTTTTATTATTATTATTATTATTTATTAATGTCCACTTTTTGCAACTAAGGCTAATTGGGAGGGGTTATCTACAGGTTACCACCCTTTTCCAGCCAGGGTGGGACTTAGGACGTTATTTATGAATTCCGCCACTAAATAACTTTCTTTGCCCAGGCCAGAATCGAACTCGCCACTCTAGGTTTGTCATGTGAGATTAAGGTCAATGCATTAACTCACATGTCTAACCTGAGCCCCCATAACCTCTTTATTCCTGAACAAATACTACTTGGATAAATGTAGTTTTCACTGAGAAAATTAAACATAAGGATATATGATAGAAACAATATAAATTGATGATTTGGGATGAAAGACTTATTAAGCATCCCTACTTTTTTGTTTTTAGCACATTTCCCTTAACTGAAATCAATTTAAACTTTGTGAGCTGTATTAAAGTATTATTACGAGCTCAGTACTCCTAGATAAAGTTTTAAGATTTGTTTCAAACTTAAACCTGCAGCAGTAAATTTGAATGACAAATACCTTTTCAATACGATTACGTGTGATACATTTTATCAGATTTCCTTTGAGGGAAATCAGCTATTGAGGTCGTACTCATGACACGATTTTCGAAAAATTTCCTCAAATGTCCATTGATCCTACCCAGGAGATGAAGATTGTAACAAATGAAATTGTACACAGACTTGCCACGCACACACATGGACACACACACACATATTTGCCTGTTAATGCTCTAGCAGTCCCATTTTTTGTTTGATTGTTACCAAACTCGATATTTAAACATTTTATGTAAAATTAAAGATCAAGTTCGTTATGGCTGAAAACCAACCAGTGGGAGGGGGGTTAGAGAGGGAATTTTGAAAATTCTTAATATCTCAGTTATTATGCGACCGATTGAAAAATTGTATAGAACCAATCTTATGGCAAATGTAATTTTCTATAAATGTTATTATGTACCTGTTTTCTCTATATTGGATATTAAATGAGGTATTTACATTTTTAGTTTTTGACCATCGGTTAACCCCTACTACTACTCATGTCATTTTAACAATTAGCTGTTACATCAAGAACCAATTCTTGATACGGTCTTTTCCACCCCCTTCTCATCAGGTTTTACATAGAAATAGAGAATTTGTGGTGAGATGAGATCAGTAGTTTGTTATAACAGCACACGGGAAATCTGCTTAGTTTACGCAGTCCCTATATGGGGGACTTTTATATAAACAGGGCAGAAGTATTTCCGCACACTGTAAAGCACTGGATAACTATGCTAGGGGGGTCAAATTCAAACCCTGGGATCACACTGAATTTTAGTGTGATCACTGACTGAGCTTTAAGGTTCATCAGTTCCCGGTGCTGCCCAGTAATGAGAAGTCAGTGTGTACAACTTGAATACAGAAGAAGTGATCTTTGAGATGTAATGCAACCACAATTGGCAAGAAATTCCTTGTGTTTACCACTTGTCCTACTTAGTGGCTGGCATTAATCAGTGTCAAAAGCCAGTTTTCTTAAAAAAAACAGATGTTTATACAACTTCAGTTGCTACGCTGTCTTCAAATTTTTCTCAATAATCAGAATTTGAATATAATTGATATTGAATTACAAAATATATATGTTATGGGCCTGAAACAACTTGTTCTTAAGAATGCCTTCCAATTTCTTGGAAAGTTTCTAATAATACTACATTTACTGCTTAGGATGTTAGTTCTAATATAGAAAATACTCTATATATGGAAAGAAGTATTGGAATTTATAACATTATTGATTTGTTTTGTGAGAATAAATTCTTAATAAATTAAAATTAGGTCCCATATGCTTTGATGATCTGATATTGAACTATACCTGTATAGATTTGATGCTGCCAAACGTCTGTACTGTTTGCTTCATGAAGATTGATGATTCAGACTTTTGAGGAGGAGGAGGAGGAACTTTTGGTACTTCATGTTCTTCTTTTGACATTAACTTTGTAAAATCAAGCCCTGATCTTTTTAAGGTTTCATAGTCACCTAATGCACTTACAGCTCCCTGAAATTTATAAAAATTGTATTAAATTGCCTTTATTATTTTTGGAATATTTAAAATTCTGGCTTATACCTAACATTTACTTAAACTATATATTTAAATGGATTTAAATTCATTTTCAAGCCTGACTAAAGTTGCAGTCTAGACAGTTCACAGTCTAATTCAGAGATGTGTAAATCTGGAATTTATCATACCTCTTTTTAAATAATACATAAAAAAAAAAAAAAAAGGTTGAAATAAATCAATAGTAGAATTTGAAGGTGCTATTTTGAAACAAACAGAAGCTGAGGTTTACTAACTAAGGTATGTACAAAAAGTCCATCACGCAGGGGCTGTGTAAACTAAGCAGATTTCCCTCGTGAAGTTTAGTAATAGATAAATATACATACTGGTAACACAACAACACCGTGAATAAATACAAACGGAAATAAGAAATGTTTCATCAAATTTCAATAAGCTGCCGACAGGAAGCGTTAGGTTAGAAATGTAAACAAACGGGTCTGCCCGCTTCACACCGGAAAGAAAAACAATTACTGAAATATATCAGAATATAACACATTAATTTTATTGAGAACTATTTACTATATCTAGTACTGTAATTAATAATGAGTCAGAATAATTGTTATCTCAATCAATAAAATTTTAGTAGTCCAAAACTTTAAGATGGGGGGAGGGGAGTCACCAGGACATATTTGCATGTTTCTCGTATAATAAAGGTCTCTTGAATACAGTTTTTGGTATTTAAACTTCCAATAATGTGATTTATTATGTAGCAGAGTATTGTTTACGTAACATGAGTAGAAGTGGCGATTTGCTGAAAGTCTGTCATCCGTTATCGGCCCACAATTAATAAAGATGCAAATATCTCGGTTAATATTGAAGATAGAGAATAAACGTATATAACAATATTTATAGTACATTTAATTTGCAATAAGATTGGTTATATACAACTTTTCGATCCGAAGAATAATAACGGAGATATTTCGAATTTTCGAAAATCCTCCCCTCTAAACCCCCCCCCTCCCTCTAGTCCGATTTCAGCCATTAACGAACTTGATCTGTCTTTTTACATAAAACAGTTAAATATCGAGTTTCGTAACGATCAAACAAAAATTGCGACCGCTAGAGCGTTAACAGACAAATATATATATATATATATAGATATATATATAAAATTTTGAACGGACCTCATTTTCGTCATCTCCTGGGTAGGATCGTTGGACATTTGAAGAAATTTTTCGAAACTCGCGTCATGAGTACGACCTCAATAGCTGATTTCCCTTAAGGGAAATCTGCTAAAAATACACAGCAAGTAAATAATTACATTTACTGATGATGTATGTCACCCATAAATTCAATAAAATATAATTTTTAAATTTGTAGTAGTATCCAACTAAACCTTAAATCGGCACTAAATGGTCTTCAAATGATAGATGCAGAGACATTATATTTGGAGAGTTTAACTTCGTGAAAAGGTTTTCTGTACTAGCCAGTGCCTGCTCCTCTAACCCTTCGTCGGGCGCATGATCTCTCAGATACACAGTTTCTAGAGAAATATTTGCCACTCCTCCTAGCAGAGAGTGGTGGTGTAGTGCTTCGAGTTATGTGGTATAGAGGACCCCCCCCTCATGGTCAGTTGTGTCACTGTGTTCCATGGAATCCTGTGTTTCACCTGTCATTCAGTTTAATCTCCTATATACCACACCGATCTCATAAGTTTTTTTGAAATCTGTATTTCATAAATATATACATCAATTAAGTTTCTCTTTATTAAATGGAATCATATAAACCTATTTTTTTATTATTTTGCTCATACATGAGCTTTCAAAAGAATTTGTACAAGAAAATATTGTACGACGCAGTGACAACAGTACACCTTTACCAACCGAACTAAGGACGAAACTTGAAGAGTACAGAGGCTCATTGGACCATACATTGAACTCAAGTACAGAACAGCATAAAAAAAGTCACTCTAGCAAATCTACATCACAAAAAAAGCTACATCGAACAAAAGAAAATTATGTGAACCAAGCAAAACTGAAAAGAAATGTAGGTTTACTAATTACTCTTGTGAGATTTGCAAAAACAAAATTTGTTTACAACATAGTTCCATGCTTTGTCCCAATTGTAATGCAGCTCTGCAAAAGAAATAATAATTAAACTGCTATTTTTAAAAGGATTGGTGCATTAAAATTTAGATGATTTTTAATAAGTCTTATCTAAAAGTGATTTCGTACTACTTATTTTTGAATGAAGGTATATTTAGATAATTTGTTTATATTGTTCACAAACTGAAATGAATTATGTATAATTAAGACATGTGCATTTAAACAATTTCTTTTGATATTTGTATTTTTTAATTATATTTTAAAATTTATCGTCCACGGTTTTAATAATAATGAATCTATAACCAACTTGATTATTTTATCTACCAAGATTTTTTGACTATAATACTTGTCAATTTTGAAAATTATTTACTTCTTTCAAACAAATACTTCCTCTGTTATGGTTTCTAATCACACACTGAACATTTTAGTGCAAAATATATATTAAAAAACTGTATTTCCGTAAAAACGGTTGAGGATGATCTCTGAGATACTCGCACCCGAAGACGGAATATTCTTGAGGTGCCCGACCGAGGGTTAACTAATTACAGTTATAGCTATCAGAGAACAGCAATTTTAAAAAGTAATTCATTCAATTGCCACTTTTTACTTCACTGGTAAAACAACTGAATGAATGAACTGTTGCTGTCATTTGTGTTGTGATGAAATTCATGGGATGATTTTGTTTATAGATTAACCAAATCTTTATATTGCTAAGGTAAATCATTTCTGTTCCTACCTGTCAAGGACTGGTAACACTATTAGTATATAAATAAGAAATACTACTCACATTCTCCAAGAGAAGTATCTGGTCTGCACCATCTAAGTACTGCAGCTGGTGAGTAATTAAAATTACAGTCTTATCTCTCAAGTAACCTTGTTAAAAAAAAGAAAATTGATAATAATTCTGATTTTAAAAGTTCAATAATATACAAGTTTGAATTGATTTTTCAATAAAAACAAAACAAAAATTAACCTTGAATACAGTCTTCAAAAAGATGTTTTCCTACATGAGTGTCAACAGCTGAAAGAGGATCATCAAGTAAGTAGACATCAGCATTTTTATAGATAGCCCTGTAAAACAAAAATATGAGTAAAAATAGCTAGTTTAAAATACATTGAAAGAGATAAAATCGTAGACTTTTTACTACCAATCAAAGATGAATTTATCTATTTACTGGTGTATCAAAGAACAAAAATCAAAAGGAAATTAATTATATAAACTCTCAGGTGAGTACTTAAGTCAGATATTAAACTCTTTCAGGCAATACGAGGATAATCGATCAGGTAATTAAAAGATACCTAAAGTGGTAAGTCTCATATAACCGCTTTCTCCCCTCCCCAAACTCACACAGCATTAGCTCACTTACTCATTAATTCCTGATTTGGCTAATCACATATAATATATCAGAGAACAAGAAATTAATAATAACTAAACTAAGCTCTGAGGTGATTTTTTTTTTTTTTCAATAATTGAGTTGTGGGTAAAACATCGGTATTTGATTTGTCTTAAGGGGAGTTCAAAAAATGGTTGAGTTTATTAGTTAGTGTGTAAATTTTTTAATGCTACTTTAAAGTTGTTAGCAATGCTGCCCACAATTTGGGGAATAACTCTGAGGACTCAAATAGGCCAGATGAGTACCACTAAGCTACATATGCACCCAAATTTAATACTTAAATTAATAACATCCAATTATAAGTTTTGATAAATCCAAGTTATGGTAAAAAAAAACATAATAAGAATTAGTCGTAAAATAATTATACATAAAAGAAGATACCTAGCGAGATTAATCCTGGCACGTTGTCCTCCACTTAGAGAAACACCTCTTTCACCAACAATAGTTTTATCACCGTAAGGGAGTTGTTCAAAATCTGTTTTGAGGGAACACACCTTCACAATTTGTCTGTATCTTTCACGATTATAATCCAACCCAAAAAGAATATTCTGTCGAACACTTCCGTGAAATAGCCATGGCTCTTGACAGGCATATGAAATCTCTCCATTTACTTGAATTGAGCCACTTGTGATGGGCAACTCCCTTAAAATAGCATGGAAAAGTGAGGTCTAAAAACACAAAAGACAAAGCAGAAAACAAGCTATATAATTATATAAGAGAATGCTAAATATTTTTTAATACAAAAAAAAAAACATAATATTTATTTCATTAAATATTTGTTTGCTTGTTTAACATAAAAATCTGATATGCGACACCAAATGACTTCCTAGTATTATTAAATTTAATCAATCGCTATAAATTAATGGTCAGTCTAAATTCAGATTATAAACAAGTTGGGGGTCACTAAAATTTAGATACTTATGTAAAAGAATTGTTGAGGCAAATTTTAAATTGACAGTGAGGTTTTAGATCTTTAAAGAAAAATTTTATCAAGGTTCGCTTTCAAAAAAAAATTAAACAATTATTTCAACAAATAAATTGTATAAGTTATTTTTAGTCACTACTACGGTTAATGGATCAATGAATAAGCAAGAAAAAAATATAATCCAATGCCACAAAATTAATATTCTTGAACAAAACTTGTAGAGATTAAGTTTGTGATTGAATGAGTAACTTCTGAAAAAATATTAAGTTTATAAAGAAATGGAATCTATAATAAAATATAACAATAACTACATGATGAGGTTCATTTATAAAAGTAAATAAGAATAATGTTATGTAGTTTCTTGAAAATAAAGGCTAATATAAGTTTGTTGATAAATGCTTGTGAAATCAAGAGTAAACATAATTTTTTTAAGGATATTTAAACAAGCTTAATAAATCAGCAAGCGTTATTAATAAATGTATTTAAGAAGACAAATAAATACAAAAGACAAACAAAATAAAAATTTTCAAAGTGAAAGTGAAGTGAAAGAATGTTGTTTTAGAAGAACTGAATGCTGAGTTCAGTGTCAGTTGACTGCGAGGGAAGGCAAAAAACTCTGCTATGCAGGGGTTGAATAAACTACACTGATTTCTCATGAGTTATAATGCGGAATATGTCATCATATTGTTGTATTCATGTAAAGTAGAATTGAAATTTGAGCTGGATACAAAATGTTTAATCATATAATATCTGTACATGAAAATTTCACGCAAAAGAGTGGATTTACTGAAGGTCCGAAAAACTAAAATACAAATAACATTGCTAATATTCAAAATAAAAAAAAAAGTACAGAATATCTTGCAAAATATTACATCAACAATATTGGTAATACAGCATTTTTCAATCCAATTCAAAATATTTTGTGTGAAATGTACATGTATGCCACTTTCTCTAAACCATTACGAAATTGAACTTTCATTTTACAATAGAGTTTAGACAAAAAGTTTGATATCAATAAAAAACACTATAACTGGTACAGCATATTGCATATATAGGCTTTTAATGTTACGTTTATGTAAATTTGAACAAACATAATTTCATTAAGCCCTAGTTAGGAAAATGGCATTGACAGTTCATTTCCCTCAATGGAAATTCTGACAAGCCTATTTTTAACCCTGTTTTGTAATTTTGTATTAAAAATTACTACACTGAATTAAAGGAAAAACATGATAACGACAAATAACATTACCATTTCATTAATTGGTATTTTATTGATGAGACATTCTAAAGATAAAATCTTTTCAGCAGTATGGAGAGTGACTACCTGCAAGTGACTTCGAACCTTCTGGAAATAAGCTCCCTAGATTAATGACGGCATAACCTTTTTCTAGAAAATGTTTCTACATACTTCTGAGTCCAAAGCCCATGAAGAAGGTTCCCCCTCCTTGGTCCTGGCTGAATTCAGTCTTCTGCAGTTTTGTGTATCAGGGGAGCTATCACTGTTTTTCCACTGATCAAAATGTTTGTTTTTTTCCATATCCCCATACTCAACCATCCTCTGACAGAAGTTATTGGCTGAATCCCTCCCCCCTCTGACCCTTCCCCCCTACCTGCTAGCTAGCTTTTGGAGCAGGTGTCAGTATCTCTCCAACTCTAGGGGACCTGCACGCATCGCTTAGTCAGGAACTGCTTTGTTTCCTTTGACTCCCTGCACCTCAGACTGCCCGGCCCTCTCTTTGGCACTGTCTTTTGCCAAGAACAGCCCGGTGACAAAGAGGCATTCTAGCTCCAGGATTAGGAGCACCCCATGCTTGGTTGTCAACTTGTAAAACAGGAAATATTGTTTACAAATGTCCACTTTATCCAAGTAAGACTAACAGGATAGGTTATCTACAGACTACCAGAGTTTTTGAGCCACGATGTGACTAAGGTTTTGATCTAGTAAGTCAATGACTAGTAGAGCATGCCTTGGTGAACAAAAGACAAACAAAATATATATATATAGAGAGAGATAGAGGTAGAGAGAGAGAGAGAGAGAGAGAGAGAGAGAGAGAGGGAGAGGGAGAGAGAGAGTGAGAGGGGGAGAGAGAGAGGGAGAGGGAGAGGGAGAGGGAGAGGAGAGGGAGAGGGAGAGGGAGAGGGAGAGGGAGAGGGAGAGGGAGAGAGAGAGAGAGAGAGAGAGAGAGAGAGAGAGAGAGAGAGAGAGAGAGAGAGAGAGAGAGAGAGAGAGAGAGAGAGAGAGAGAGAGAGAGAGAGAGAGAGAGAGAGAGAGAGAGAGAGAGAGAGAGAGAGAGAGAGAGAGTTTAAAGGCTTCCTATAAATGATGAAAAAAAAGAAAATTGTATAAAGCCCCAGAAAGCTCTTTCAGGATGAATTTTAGTGAATTTTAGACAATTTGTTAACATTGAACTCAAACTCTATCCAGCTAAAAAAGATATTCAGTTTTATATTCAAAGGTATATATATCTATAAGCTAAACAAGGTCAACTCCAATGGACTATGGTAAATACCCAGAAGACATCCAAAGAAGAGAAAAATAAATATGCAAATACAAAATATCAAGCGAAACAATAGGATAAGAAGATTAAAGACAACAAAAATCTTCAAAGGCAATAAATTCTGAAAACACTCAATATTTAAAATTCTGGATTATTTGATAAATCTTCTCTAATTATGAACAGACCTTCCCTGACCCCACGGGTCCAACCACAGCAGTCAGAACTCCCGGTGTAACATCTAATGTGATATTGGAAAGAGTGTTTTCATTTGAGCTTTCTAACCATTTGGCTGAAGCATTTTTTATAAAGATTCCAGGGTTATCAACTTTACCAATGACTTGGCTGTACGGCTGATCTTTCATAGGCTTTAGACCATTGCTCTCGGAATGTCCTTTTTTATTTTTATTGTAATCTGGATCACTGAATGAAGGTTCATTGATCAGTAAGAAATCCTGAAACAAAAAGAAAAAAAAATCTAAAGCTAGAACAGAAAAACTTCATAAAGTGATTTCAAGGTAGATTTTAAAATAAAATGTAGCATATTTCTAATGAAAGCAATTTTGCTTAATATATACTCTTCTCATTCAATTATATTACATGACAGAGTGTGTTTAATATGAAAAGGGAAAGTGAAGTTATTTCCATAATTATATATTCACTGCGATTAAAGGCAAGTTTCACTTTGAAAAATCAAAGTGAAGTTTCACTTTGAACAATCAAGAAAACAATTTTTATTAAATTTAATTGAAAGAATACTTTTCCTGTAATCTCAAAGTTTTAGAATATATTCGATGATAATAACTAGAGTAAATTTGAAAAACTTCATGGAATTGAAAGTTTCAACAGTGGTAGAATCTGTGAGTGAATGTGCATTGGTTAAGGAATAGAATGTAGCAATTATCTTGGGCAATACAATAACCTTCAGCCAAAACATTACATATATAAGGACAAATACTCTGCAAGTTTTGACCAATTCGACAGTAAAAAATAATAAAAAACGTTTATGCATCATCATTTAATAAACCTAATAGAACGAACATTTGTTCTATAACTTACCCTGATTCTTCTGACTGATATAAGACTTTCTACAGTGAATGTTATAGCCAATGGGAAAAATTCAGTCATGGTTTCTTTAATAGTATTGTAGAAAGAGGTTAAAACAAATACCTGAAACAAAATTAATTTGGTAACGAATGTTTCTTTTATGTGCATTGATAACTCTTGTTAATACTTTTAACAAATAAAATTTACCTTGACAGCACTTATATAATTTCCAAATAATACATAAGACAGTACAGTGAAGAATATTGCAGTCCTAGTGTGAAATGTAAGAAATGACAAGAGTATAGCTTTAATGTGTAAATTCCTTTTTATCTCTCTGAGCTCTTTTCTACAAAAATAAATGATTATAACAATACTAAAACTACAAATGCAAAATTATTACTTAAATAAGTTCTACAAAAACTGAATATAAAAATTTTAATGTAAAATCCAAACTTAGGTGTGAGATGAACAAAGGAACAAACCAGGATTCAAATGGGTTGAAGTGAATACCAAATAAAATAGCTCATATAAGCATATTACTATGCAGAAAGATTGGATAAACTATACGGAGTAACTTTCACTACTGCCAATCGCAGCGAACTATGAGGAAGGATATACTATCTATAGAAGTTTCCTTTATGTGATTGTATGGTGCACATTGAATCAAAGTTTACTGTTTGTTGATAGAAGTAGCTAGAGCACAAGCTCAGAAAGCAAGAGGACAATGTTCAAATTCTGATTCAAAATTATTTTTCTAATATATAAAATTACCACTACAATTCCTTTAAATAAAACAAATAAATGCAGCTCAAAGGAATTGTATTTTAGAAGTGCCATTCAAATAGAGTATATCTATTAAAACAAATAGAGAGCAACAATTAATATATTAATATCACCTTCTGGCATCTTCAACAAGCCTAGTAAATGGCTTTTCCCAAGTGTACATCTTTATAACTTGTATGCCACTAATTATTTCATTCATTAGTCTCACTCTTTCATCTGTCCTTAAAGCAGTCTTAAGACGTAATACTGAAGCCCGTTTTCCAAGCCAGGCTGGAATAGCAAGAGAAATTATAAACAATGTTTTAATTTTGAATTATTGAGCAATTATACAAAATAAAATAAAAAGGATCATACCGTGGTAAGGTATAAATATAAGAAGAGCAGCTAATCCAATTAATGCAGCTGGTCCCATGAGGTCCCATAGTAGGTACGTAATAATTGCAGTCTGGACAGGGCCAACCCAAAGATTGTGAATGAATATAAAGGCTACATCAAACCGATTAACATCATTTGATAGGAGGTTTACTACTTGTCCAGATGTTGTCTGATTGGCAGCTGTTTTACTCAGGTTAAGGGCCTATAATTCAAAAGGATTATAACTAGTAACTTACTCATAAATACTTACTTTGTACATCACATTATCGAATAATGTGATCAGTAAATATAATCATGATAGACTTAACATGGCCAAAAGTATTGTTAAAACCTTGTCTTCATCCTTTTTGCGTTCAATACTGTACCTATATAGAATGGCCTATAAAATCTATAATTCCTTTAACATGTGCAATAACTTTTTTTCAGGCGATCAAGCAACAAGTATGTTTCTTTTAAAATTAGTATTAGAAATGGTCAGCAAATAAAATTGTAATTTACAATTTTTGGTTTAGAACTAAAATTGATTCTTTAACATTTGCAATTATTTTTCATTATAATACAATTTTCTAATTAAGACTTTTGTCTGATTTATAGGATTGTGGGGCATTTGCTAGAGGAAATGTTCAATCAATCAAAAGTTGACTATATTGTGACGCTTACGATTTCGAACACAATAATAGGAATAAAAGGTAAATGGAAATTCCAAGTTTTTTCACCAAAAAAAAAAAAATGTTTTCTAGTCTTCCAATATCAAAATTGTAAGAAAATGAATTGATATTATTATTTCTACGATATTCTTATAGAGTGTCTGCAGCTCTGAAGAAGGATAATAATGCTGTTCGAAACTGTAAGTATCAAAAATTTAGCATCTCTTTGACTGATTGAGCATTGAACTTCTTGTAGCTGATATAAAACTATTCCATACATCATTTAAGAACCAGTCGCTAAACAACTTCCTACAGATTAAGACTTTCTTCATCCAGGAACATTAAACATCCCACAGTTTATTAAAATTCAATGAGTTACTATTTTAGAATTGAAGGGAATAGTGATGTAGTTAGGAAAACCATTAATAGTTGGTAGTTTAAATACTTTGTATGTGATTTGTTCTGATTTTTTTAATATTTTAAAGAGGAATTATATTTCAATTTCCGCACAATAAATATCAAAGCTAGCCATAAAGGAGAATTGGTTGATTATTGATATTTTTACTTGAAGGCATTTTCAAATTGTAGAGACAAAAATACAGATAATCCTATTATGTTTTGTACAAACATTTTGCCATTCTAAAATGGAAGAAAATGGGTAATAACTTATTTTGCACTTAATTTACTATTGAAAACACGTCATATATTTTGAAAATTTAGGAGGATTCCTAATCTTGAAATCAAAGATGATTTTCTCATAAATTTTTGATAACTGAGCCAATTACAGGGAAGAAGAAAATGATCAAAAATTAGTACCCATCTTAGACTTAAAAACGAACAGGAGTGGGGTTGTAAAAGAGACCTTAAAGTAAAAAATTGTGATATTTCAATTCTTATTTGTTTTTTGCCAAATGTTCACATAACAAAAGTTGTGTATATATGTACACACACGCACACACATTGAATAATGAATACAATTTAAAGAAGATATACACTAGTTGAGATTTAAATTGATTAATTTTTTATAGTTTCTTTTTGTATAGGAATTGTTAAAGCTCAACATGGTTCTAATTTTCAAATATGTGATATTTCTACACTAGAGATTTGATAAAAACAAACAGAAGTCTTCAAAATTCATGAAAAAAACATTAGCAGACAAGTGCACAAGGAAATGCCCTAGGAATAGAATTCTGACTTATTTGAGCAGTATGCGCATAAGTGCAAGATCACCAGGGCTTTATCACCAAAGAAATATATTTTTTATGTTAAAAAGTTATATAGTTTTTGCTAAGAAAATATTTGTATTCACATATTTGGATTATAGACCATCCACTATAAATAAAATATATTTTTAGTACAAAACTCTACAAAGGAAATCATTAACTAGAATTTTAAATGCTAGCTATACCTTCCTATAGATAAGGGATGAAGTTGCAACTCGTAGTTTCATACCGAGATGCAGAAGTGCCATTATATACGGATGCGCTATAAAGACAACAAGCCCTGAACAAGCAATCACTCCACCAGCATACATATAAGCCATATTTAATGTAATTTCCTGTGAATCAGCTGGCTGTGAAAAGTATCTTATTAACCCTCCAAGTAGTAATGGTTGACTTATCCTGAAACATCATGAAAATAGGCTTACAATGAAATATATGAATAAAATGTAAATTTAAAAAGTTGGCTATTTAGCATATATAGAGAGAATCAAAATTTCTGTAGAGTGAAGTATAATCAAAACTAAAAATATCATGTATCGGACAACATGAAAAATAATTTTTCACAAAAACTAAATATAAGACTGCAAATGATGGTAAATAATTATCATTACCATTGGTAATCTTCATTGAAAAGTTATAGTTGGAATACAATTTTATTTCTAAACATATGTATATTAAGAATTATATTAAGGGATTAATTATGCCATCCCTCTAAAATGTGTTTGTTCAATTAACTTAATGGGTTTACATTTGTATGAATCTTATATAGCACACAATTTTTATGCATTGTGTGCAATACATTTATTTAAAAAAATAAATAAAATTAAAACTATATTCTCCAAAAAATCTCAAATTTATTTACCCCTAAAAAAGAAATTCCTTACTATCAAAATACCCCTCATTTTTTGATCTTTCAGTAGCTACTATGTGAAAAAAAGGATTAAATTAGGCACACATCACACACCCTCTTTTTTTTTAATTATTCTTTTATACAATTTAAGCAATTAGTATCTTCTAGTGATAATAATGCACTAAGCTATGTGACCAGTAAGGAAAATTTATTCTAGTATATGTATAGTTGACAATCCAGTTCAAGTATCTTGAAACACAACTATTACCTTATCTTGTTACTTATAAAATTCCTACTGCACTCTAAAGGGCTATTAGACATAATGAAACAGATTCAGGAAGAAATGCAGCATAACTAATGTTATTGGTCATAAGTGATAGTGAAAAAAAAAATGGTTGATTTAATTGGAGGTTAATTGATAGGATAAATTAACAAACCTGAGTACGATTTCGTAGAAAAAAATAACAGTTCCATAAAGTAACACTTTACAGCCAAATACTTCAATTATCACAGATACTAAGCTTGGTTCTTTTTTCCTGCTTCTTGCTTTGCTTACTTCTCGGTCCCATGCTCTAGAAATAATTAAATTATTAGCTACAGATTAAAAATTTATTAATAAAACCATACATCACACAATAATATCAGATGATTATCCATGTGATTCATAACAGTAAACAAATTTTGAAATACATAAGTTTATTTAAATAAAAAAGCAACTGAAGAGCTGTCCAATATTATGTGAAACATAATTAAAAATTAATATACCACTATTTCAGAGATCATTAGCCTCAACAAGGACTCCAAAGACTCACTATAGTGTTGGTCTTTAGGCAGTCAGAGTACTTATTCAGTGTGAGTGTCAAGTCACAAAAATCTGCTAACTAGTTCATACACATTTAGGTGTCAGAAGTACTCTACCTTATTAAAATTTAGAAATAACTAGCCTTATTAAAATTTAGAAAACCCTAGCTTATTACTACTGATTATATTACTGTTAGATGCACTTTACCTTAATTGTTAAATATAAGTTATCTTATTAGTCTTAGAATCGCTTCTCTTAACAAAATAACTAATAAAAAAAGTTTACATACTTCTCTAATTTGTCTCCTAAAGTAGATGAGGTATGTTCTTTCAAAGGGGCAGGCAAATCTTCAATTGTTAAATCTCTACTATATCCTACTCTAAATAGTGGCAGCGTCCATCTAAAACAAAATGAAAAAAGTGTAATGTTAATTTGTAATTATAGAAAACCAGAAAATTAAACTAATTAAATAATATTTAATTTAACCATTAGCGTATACTAACTCTTGCTGTTATTACAGGTGATAGTGTAGAATATTTTCCTGGAACTCCATTATATTTGCGATTCACTATTAATAATATTACGCCGACGGTGTATAAACCATAAATACTTAGAAACTTAAGATGAGGAAATCTCATTCTTAATTTGATCTCTAACCATAATCTATGGGACCAAATATTATATAACAATCTTTGGAAAATAAATTTATGAACATTTTTTATTTGGACAATTAAAAAAATTGTCATTTGTTGAAGTTTGACCCAAAATAATAATTACAGAATCTGATTCAAACCAAAGAGCCAGCTGAAATCTCTTAACTTGGTATATTAGGTATTTAACACACTGGCTGGCAGGTCTGACACTGTGTCAGAAGTTTATTTTTATTGATTATTGGATCACCCGACTGTACTAAAAAGAGGAGCTTCAAGTGATTCAGTTGGACAAATGATTCAAGATTTCAGCATCAGTACTATGCAAAACAACAATAACTTTGACAAATTGTAACATTAACAAGAGTGAATAAAACTGTTCTTCTAGTCGAGTTGTGGAGGACTCAACACTTCATTCACACCCATTGAAATTAATTCCACCACCTTCAATGAATTGAAAAAATAACAATTTTGTTATAGACAAAAATATATTTCCTGGAAGGATCCATTTGGAGTCTGGATTTTCAGAGGCTATAAAAGAAAGCTAATGGGAGAATACCATAATGGATTTCCATGAAGCCCTAACCATATAGCTAGGTGATAGTAGAGAACATTCACCAGGAGCCACATATTTGCCATTCACTATTAATAATAATATGTCGATGGTTTATAAGATATAAATACTTAGAAATTTAAGATGAGGAAATCTCGTTCTTAATTTGATCTTTAACCATAATCTATGGGACCAAATATTATTATTATTATTATATGGGCTTTATACATGACAGTACGTCATTGTGAATAACCTAAAAAGGCACTGGCATAAGAGAAGGGCCTGACCAACAAAGAAAATGTTTCAGGCTCAAAATCAGCCGATATTAATGTACTTTTGTCTGCTGAACACGAATATGACAATAACAAATGTTGCTTAGCTATAGATTATGAGAACAGTTATAGTGACTGTTCAAGTCATTATTATTTTTTGATTGCTGGAAATTTAGTGGCTGCATTGTGTAGGATGATGAAGTAAAGTTAGCCAAATCATCAGTTCTGATTCGTATCTTCCTCTAGTTACTATTAACTAGCAGTTCCAGTGTGTACCTATATTTTAGTTTTTTTCAGTCTTGTTTTGTAAAAACAAAATGGCAAGTAAATGTATGAATGCAGCAGACAATTTTTCTTACATATGTTGTGAAATGACATTTAGTGGCCAAAAAAGGAGTGGAAACTCTGCTTATCACCATTATTTTGGTGTAAAGGTAGGTGATCGGGATAAGACTTGGGCACCTCATGTCAGTTGTAATTTCTGTTCAATGATTCTGAGAGGGTGGTTGAAAGGAAAGAAACAAGCTGTGCCCTTTGCAGTGACTATGCTTTGGCGACAGCCAACTTAAAATTCAAGTAACTGCTATTTCTGATAGATTCCCCCTATCAAAAGAGGCTGGACCATGAAAATGAGGGGAAAAAAAGTAGAGTACCCAAATCTTCCATTTGCCATTCGACTAGTTCCGCATTCCATCATTTTACCAGATCCGGTACCCCCAAAAATAGCAATATTGAGGAAAGTGATTCTGATAGAGAACATGAAGGCTCTGAAGAAGAAAAGCCTATCAAAGCTGGTTCTTTCCATGACCCAAATTTTGCAGTTGACCAGGGGGAGCGTCACAGACTATGATGTCAGAGCAAATAGAGTGATCTAATTCAATATCTTGACACGCCACAAGAAAAGGCTGGACTTTTGACATCCAGACTTCAGCAATGGCATCTCTTTCAACCAGGTGTCAATGTCACTGAGTACAGGAACCGCCAGAGAGACCTGCTTCCTTTTTTCAAAAGAAGAAACATCCTAGTTGCTTGCACTAATATTAATGGACTGATGGAATATATGAGTTTGCCTCATGATACAGCAGAATATTTATAGAATCTTCAAAATTGATTTTAAAAGCAATGCTGCTATTTATTATAGATATATATATATATATATATATATATATATATATATATATATATATATATATATCAAATTTCCTAGGTAGGATCGATGGACATTTTAGGAAATTTTTCGTGTCATGGTTATGATTTCAATAGCTGATTTCCCTTAGGGGAAATCAGCTAAAAAGGACGGGGGATACGATTGACTCCCCGCACCCTGTATGCATATATATGTGAATGTAGTATGTGAATATTTAAATATACATAGGTATTAATTATGATTTAATCCTAGACTTGACTCATTTGTCAGCTTTAAGAGTAGGCTTGGTCTCTTAAAGATATTCTAATGAAACATGATCCAAAAAAAAAAAAAAAATACAAATAATAATTACGTGAATGTGAGTGCTGAAAGGAAATTCGCTGAAGCCCGTGGATGCTTCTTCTTTTCTGGTTTGAACTTATAGGACTCCATAACAACTCCATGCAGAACAATATACTAGTGTCTCTTCTGCAACAAGAACAAAAAAAAAATATGTTAATTTATTTCGCTTAGTCATTAATTTACAAATTTGAAATACAGTCAAAGTTAGTCTTTTAGAAGTGAAACGAACTAATGAAATACATGTGTTTTTATTAACGTCCACTTTGTGCCACTACGGCTAATTGGGACGGGTTACCTACAGGCTGCCACCTTTTTCTAGCCACTAAGGATTTCATTTGATGAGTTCGTGACACTGCGAATTCCTATTGCTTATATAGCATTCGAATCCATGACTCTAGGTTGGCCAAGTGAACAATTCCTATTACTGCCTCGAATGTGCAGTTTTTATAGATCAGGTAAAGCAAAATAGCTGAACATTATACGTTTTACGCCATTGCCAACCAGACGAAACGAAGCTATTAAATCTGTGACATCAGTTTCATGCCAGATGGATACTACGTTAGAATCCTAAATATACATAACGAAAAGTGTTGATTAGTTATCTCTTGAGTACGTTGAAATCACCGAAGTAAAATCCGAATTTAAATCACTTCATTTTTCCTTTTAAATCCCCCTTTAAATAAAAAAAAAAAAGTATGAATGAATTATGTTACCTAGCTTTTGAGAGCGGTTTTATTAATTAGGATGACTCATACACGCTCATGCACACACACACAGTACATATATATATATATATATATATATATATATATATATATATATATATATTAGATTATTTCATCTTTCAAACATTTCATTTATCTTTTAAAAAGTCCGTCACGCAGGTGCTGCGTAAACTAAGCAGATTTCCCACGCGAATGTTTACAATAGATAAATATACATACGGGCAACACTACCTTGAATGTTAAGTGAATAAATACAAACGGTAATGAGAAATCTTTCAGTCAATTTACAATACAAGTTAATAATATCTACAACGGAAAGCGGCTGAATTGTAAACAAACAGGCCAGCCAACCTCGCAGCGCTGAATAGATAGATAGTCAGGAAAGACAAACAATTAAAGAAATATTTCTGAGCATATAACATATTAATTTTATTGAAAACTATTTACTATAGTTAGTGGTGTAACTTGAAATGAATCAGAATAATTTCCATCTCAATACTTCAGATTTTTGTAATCCAAGGAACAAAAGAAGGGGGGGGGGGGTCAACAGAACGCATTTGTTTGCATCTCGTAAAATAAAGGTTTGTTGAAAACAATATTTGGTATTTAGCCTTGTAATGAAGTGGTCCATGATATATCAGCTTATTATTAATATGACACTAGTAGGAGTGTGGGTTTACTGAAAGCGGAAAACTATAAAATCCAAATGTCTCGGTTAATACTCATTATACGGAAATTATGTATAGAGCAATAGTAAATTTAATTTGCAATATGAATGTTTCTATACAGATTTTCGATCCGACGTATAGTAACAGAGATATTTTGAATTTTCGAAATTCCACCCTTCTAAACCCGTATATGATTTTCCCTTAAGGGAAATAATTTTGTCTACAAGGTCGGCAAAAGTTCATACACAGCATTATTAAATTCATGATAGCAGAGATAAGGATAGTTGAGTAAACAAGACATAAAGGAGGCAGATGAATCTGAGCGCGTAAAGATGCAAATGACAGATTTCCATTGCTTCGCTGGAATGGAGCGGGTAATAGCCCCATTACTTTGGAAAGGTCTCTTCATTACTCAATGAACGCAGTTGCAATGAATCACAAAGCACAGAAATATGAAAGGTTGAACCAAGCACTCCATATATAAATTATCCATTTTCAATCTAAAGAAGATGATCAAGAACCAGAATCTTTAAATCTATACATTGTTACATTTATTACAAAATCAGTAATAAACAGCGTTTATTAGAGTTCTTTTGGATTGCAAAATTAAACATGCGCAAGCTTCACAGTTTTAATCACTGCACAATTTATTTAACAATGCACTACACACTTGGTTAATTATTCTTAATTACTACTCACAGTATGCCCTGATAGATTCGCTGTTCTTCAGATTACACAGTCCAATAATTCACTCACGATCACTGGAGCTCACAAAAACACGGCACTGCACAGTCTTAAACATGGCACTATACTGTTCTTTTCAGAATCACGACACAAGACTGTTCTTCACATGAAACACTTTACCGCACTGCAACTATGACGCACTGTTCACTAAAGCTGCACTGAACGCGCTGATGATCACTTGAAGAGAGCTGAGAACAAACTAATTCGGGTCGGGCAGGGCCCCTTATATAGCTTGTCGGAAAACATCAAACAGAATGCCCAGAAGGGACTAGACACGTTGCCTGGAACAGCTCCGGCCCTAGTAGACACTTCGGGCGCCAATAGTCCTTCATCGGTCGGCTCCTTTCATCTCCTTCGTACTTCCCAAATATGTGACTATCTCTGTTCAATTTTTCATGTACGTAGTTTTCGTAACAATATATAAAAATGAATGTTTGCCTGGATGTCCTTTATAGAATCGTAAACGGATGAACCGAATTTTATGAAACTTGGTATGTATATTACTACTAACCCAACTTAGGTTTTAGGCTATATTAATACTCTCTGAGACGAACAGGGGTGGGGGTTATAAGGAAGGCCTGAAATTAAAATTAGCGATATTTCGTTTCCTATTGGTTTTTCGGCAAATATGCACTTAACAAAAGTTGTTTATTTCGTTAATTAAAGTAACTTTTGTGATATACACTTTTGTCTTATATCGAAGTATAAATGAGTTATACGCTAAAAACTATAGTGGGAGTCAACAATTTTATATGGCACAAAAGACTCAACCGAACTAAATGAAACTCCGTATGTGATTTGGTATTAACACCTCCCTGATTATAAGCTATATTAAAATTTCGAGGTACGAACAGGAGTGGGGGTTATAAGGGAGGTCTGAAATATAAAATCGCGATATTTCGTAACCTATTCATTTTTCGGCAAACGTGCATATAACAAAAGTTGTTTGTTTTGTTATTTAAAGTAAGTTTTGTTATATGCACTTTTGCCGTATAACGAAGTTTGAATGAGGTATACACGAAAAACTATAGAAGGGGTTAACAATGTTATAGGACGCGAAAGACTAAATCGAAATCAACGAACCTCCGTATTTTTGGCTATGATTATGTTATATATAAAGAGATACATGCACAGGAAACGGTTAATATAAAAATATTGTGTATTTTGTAGAATTAAGTACATAGCAAAATCTTTTATTATTAACATATCCCCAGCATGCCGGACTCGGGTGTAAATCCTAAGCATTGAGACGGGAATATGCAAAAATATTGTACAAAGTAAAGCCCTCCCCCCCAAAATACCATTATCCTTCGGGCTCAAATGATTTCCCGGACGAAGCCGGGCACCTTAGCTAGTGCTTTATAAAATTTTGAATGAACTAGTGAACGCATAAATATACAATTTATATAACCTTGGAGCGAACGGAGTTCAAGTGCTCTGAATTCGTAAATAGATATTTAGATTTGATTTCAGAGAGTGTATTAAATTTTCAATTAAGAAAATTTAGTATACTACAAATATAAACTATACGAATATAAATTTGGGATTATTGGGCTTTGACTTCGTACTCCCATCTATTCCACACAACTGAGGAACATCTTCAACAAGGAGGAGTAAACTTCGTTTGAAAACTCCCAAGATGAAAGACTCTCCACACTATCTTCAGTTAGGTGAACAGGAAGTTCATTGCTTCAAATCTGCTCAAGACAAACTATCACCCTTTGTAACAAACTTCAAACACACGTTTGTATAAAGAATATATTATCCCCCCCCCAAAAAAAAGAAAACAAAACTATAATCCTTGTAGAAAATGAAAATGCGTTTATCAGTGTTAAATTTTGTATTTGCACGTTATGGATATGAAATATTACACATGTTAACATTTCCGATTAAATTTGTCATTGGCGAATTCCGTCCACCTACCATCTATAAAAATGGCATTTATGTTTGCCCTGTTAAACATTGAGTGGGAGGCCCTGAGTTTGTTAAACCAATGAATTTGTTAAGTATGCGTGTGCGTGTGTGTATATGTGTATCACAGCCCATGATCTATAATATTTTATATTTAATATATATATATTATAATATATATTTATATATTATATTGTTACGTTTTGTAAATTACCAAAAATCAGTAATAAACGTTTTTAATAAGAGTTCATTTTGGGATTGCAAAATTAAATACCCCCCCGCACGCCCTCGCAAGTTTCACAGTTTTTATCACTGCAAGATATTTATTTGGATAATGCACACAATAACTTGGTGATTATTCTTAATTACTACAAACAGTATACACTGATAGAGTTACTTTTCTTCAATGAGTCACAGTCCAATAATTCACTGAAATTCACAGAAAGACGGCACTGCACTGTCCTTTACTTCGCGGCACTGCACTGCCTTCTACTTCGCGGCACTGCACTGTCCTTTACTTCGCGGCACTGCACTGTCTTAAACACGGCACTAAACTGTTACTTACAGTCACGGCACAACACTGTTCTTCTTACTAAGTCGCACTGTAGCACTGATGTGACCATCAAGATCGCTGAGCATAAACTGACTCACGGCTGGCCCGAGCTCCTTTTTATAGGGAGGCGGCATACATCAAAGGGGAATTGTCTAGTTCATTCGACGTCTGGCTGGAAGGTACTGGTCAGACCTAGAAACTTCTTTCGTTCTCTTTTATCTACGTCACACTTTCCAAATACGCGACTCTCTCTCTCTCTCTGAAGGATTATTCATCTATTTAATTTTCGCAACAATATATATTACAAATATAATAAACGTTGAGAATTAGGGTTCTTTTGTAATGCACAATTAAACATACAAACATGGGCGTTTTTATCACTGCAGAATTTATTTGACAATGCACTACACGCTTGGTAAATTATTCTTCACTACTACACACAATATGCACTTTTTATTACACAGTACAATGACTCACGATCACTGTAGTTCACAAAGCACGGCACTGCACTGATCTTCACAAGAACACTGCACTGATCTTCCCAAAAATATAGCACTGCACTGTACAAAAAAAAAGCTGTACAGTACTGAAACTAGAAGGACTGTTCACTAAAGCGCACATTTATAAATATGAAAATAGACTTGGACTTCTACATTTGAAGCTAATTAATGCTCTGAAAGTGCAGACAAGGCAACCTGGTGCTACGAGACTTGCTGCACTATCAATCATATAGTACGCGGTAATATCAGTGTTTTAGCAAGTTTCGTTCAAATTTTGTGTGTGTGTATAGAGAGAGAAGGGGGGGGGGGAGAGAGAGAGAGGGATCTATTTGTCTGTTACCGCCCTAGCGGTCGCAATTTTTGTCTTATCGTTACCAAACTTGATATATAATCGTTTTATACAAAAAGGCAGATCAACTTCGTTAACGGCTGAAATCGGACCAGGGGGAGCGGGGGAGGGTTTAGAGGGCGAGAATTTCGAAAATCCTTAATATCTCCGTTATTTTGCGTTGGATCGAAAACTTGTATAGAACCAATCTTATTGCAAATGTAATGGTCTATAAATGTTGTTAGGCACATTTTTTCACTATCTTGATTATTAACTGAGATATTTGCATTTTTTAGTTTTTCGTCTTAATTTAACCCTGACTCCTACTCAACTCACATTAACAATATGCTATAATGTTATGAAGCCCAAAAATTGTTCCCATTGGAGTTTTACGTTTTGAGAAAAATGAAAATTTCGTAGGAAATCTGCTTAGTTAACGCAGCACCTGCGTGACGTACTTTTGTTGTTCGGGCATATCTACAGAACCCTCTTCTATCTTAGCTATTTCTGCAGTGTTCAAGCAAAATGTGCAGTTTTGCTTCTTCTCCATCCCTATCTTCTTTTAGCAGATTTCCCTTAAGGGAAATCAGCTATTGAGGTTGTACTCATGACGGAATTTTCGAAATTTTTCTTCAAATGTCCATCGATCCTACCCAGGAGATGACGAAAATGAGGTCCGTTCAAAACTGTATATATATATATCTATATCTATCTATCTATCTATCTATATATTTGTCTGTTACCGCTCTAGCGGTCGCAATTTTTGTTTGCTCGTTACCAAACTCGATTATGTTAAAAAGAAAGATCAAGTTCGTTAACGTGCTGAATTGAAATCGGACCAGTGGGTGGGGGGGGGGAGGGTTAAGAGGGGAGGATTTTCGAAAAATTCGAAATATCTCTACGTTAGGGGGGGATTATACGTCGAACGACCCGAAATAAATTGTACAGAGTACAGCAATCTTTATTGCAAATTAAATTCTTATATAATCTCTCAAATTGTTATATACATTTATTCTCTATCTTGATTAGTAACCGAGATATTTGCATTTGTATTCTGCGTGTGGTCACAGTTAGGCTTTGTTCCGAGCTTTCCGACCGTGAGAGCTCTGGTGGCCGTTTTCCATAACTATTCGTCCCTCGTGATTCCAGGTTTAGAGGTTAGGTTAACTGTTTTTTGGGGCTAAAAACTACAGGGTTATTACGCCCTAAATAATGTTTTAGGTTTAGAGGTTCCTTACTACTACAGTTGTTATTAGGCAGATTTCTCTATTGTATAGCTTCACGTGGGAAATCTGCTTGGTTTACGCAGCCCCTGCGTGACGGACTTTTTAATTCCAGTCCCTCTAGACATCTTCTCCCACGAGAGGCCAACTGGTTCAGGTTCTCCAATCCCCCCCCCCCTCATCCCACCACCCTCTCTATCTAATTTCATTGAGTATGATTTACACTACAAATATGACCGCAGCACATCCTAAAAGTGTCACAAGGGGTTTCCTATGAGAAATCAGCAATTGAGTTTTTACTCTTGTCGAAATTTTCAAAACATTTCTCTAAATAATTCTACCTAATTCGATTCTACCTAGGAGGCGACAATAATTAAGACTATTCAAAACAATGTACTATTTGAACATATATACATACCTATTATAAATAAATGCGTGTCATGCAAAACTAGAGATCAAGATCGTTAATATGTTGTTCGAGTCATCGAAACATGCGTGTTTCACCGCCATACGTAAGCTTCATCAACATGGTAAAAAATCAGTAATATAAGATTTATTGAGATCGAGATTTTTTAAATTTTCTACATGTCAATTTCTTATTTACAATGGTATAAAATTCAGTGTTGCTGAAAAGAGTGAAGGATAAACCGTTCTTAAGAAAACTTTTCACATATCAAAAGTGTCCATGCCATTGCTAACCAATGTTCTATATATTTTTTGGAAGATTTCCCTTAAGGGAAATCAGCTATTAAGGTTGTACTCATGACGCGATTTTCGAAAAATGCCCTCAAATGTCCAACAATCCTACCTAGTAGATGACGAAAATGAGGTCCGTTCAAAATTAACCGCATATATGCCATGTATTATATTAGCCCACTATATATATATATATTACAACTATATATATATAGGTAATAATATACATATATATATATAATATATATATATAGATATAATATTTAATACCTCATACTAATATAATATCTATATTATATATATATATACTTTGTCCCTTACCGACATCGAAATTGAGGTATAAGGGTTTTATGTAAAACTAAAGATCGAGTTCGTTAACTACTGAAATCGAACGTATGAAGGGATTCGAAAATTAGAAATATCTCCGTTATTATACGTGGAATCGAAAAATTGTATAGAACCTATCTCATTGAAAATTTGATTGTCTATCAATGTTGTTATATACATATTTTCTCTATCATGTATATTAACGGAGATAAATCATTTTGCTCTCCTACTCATGTCATATGTGCAATAACGTGTTATATCATGGAACATTTTAATGGAAACTTGAATACCAAATATTGTTTTCATTGAACTTTTCCTGGGACAGGTGCATGCAAATAGGTTGTGTGATGACGTCACCGTTTAAGATTTTCCGTTCTTAACTGACAAATATTTATTTTTCTACGCCACACGTGATATTTAACTGTTTCATTCAAGAGCAAAGATCACACTAGCTAATGGCTGAAATCGGAAAAGGAATAGGGGGAGGGGGCGGGGGTTTAGAGAGGGGAATTGAAAACTTAAATAATGTCCATTATTATGAGCTGGATAGAAAAATGTCATTCTTGTTAAACTATTGATGCTATACAAGTGTTGTACTGTACATTTAGCAGGGATTTTTGTCCCTTAAGGGACTTCTCAGCTATTGAGGTCAGTTTACTCAATGATGCGAGTTTCCCTTAAAGGGCCGCCAATATGTCCATCGACCTATCCACAGGAGATTGAGGTCGAAATGTCAGTTAAAAATTATATATATATGCGAGTTATTCCCTTGCGAAAAATATATTTCTATATATATATATATAATTTGTCTGTTAAACGTTCTCCATCGATCGTACCTAAAAAACTCGGAATTTAATCGTTTTATGTATCCAGGAGATTGACCAAGATCGTTAATGGCTCACGTTCGGACAGTGGGGGAAGGGGGGGGGGATTTTGAAATGATACTATCAATATATCTCTGCTATTATGGGCGTCGGATCGAAAAATTGTATAGAAATAAATATATATTGCCATAATATATACTATAAGTAAATATATCAGTATATTATTCAATGTATGATTGAATATTAACCGAGATAATTTGCCATTTGTATTTGCATTGGTCGGCAGGGAGGTGAGCTGTTGGTATTTATACTTTCCAAAATCGGAATTTAATCGTTTTATGTAAAAAGGAGGAAGACCAAAGTTCGTTAATCGTGTAATAAATAGGACCAGTGGGAATCCTTACTCGGACTTACTACACTTGTTAATTGGGGGGGATTTTTGAAATATTTCAAAATTGGTTAAAACTCTGCATTCATGGCGCCTATCTGGATCGAAAAATTGTATTCGTTTACGCATACGTTGGACGGAATTTTCTATTTACCTCAAGTACATACATGATCTATTCACATTCTGTATTATATAATTTACTATTCTGTATCTTGAAATATTAACAACCCACAGCTTTGATTTAGAAACCGACCGGACATACCATCTCTGCCGCATTTGTATTTCTTGCCATTTGGTCGTGTCAGTAGCACCTGAGAAAGTGAGCTAGCTGTTACGCTGTGGTACTTTAACCCCGAAGAGCTCTTGGCGGCGCAAATCCGTCCCCTCGGTATCATATTTACTATTCTTGAAAATGTGTGATAATATGACATTCATTAGATCACTTGAAGGAGCCTATACACATTACTACTTACTAGACATTCCAGTTCTTTTGGGAAGCAGACTATTCGTAAAACTTTTGGCGGTGGGAAAACACTCCTCACGCTCATGGGATAGCCCCTGCGTTAGTGGACGGAATTTAGTGCTTCTGTTAATCCAATCTTTAAAATTCGAAGGGAAACCATTATTATTGTCATTGACAACAGGAACAGGAATTCTTAACATAAATTCGTTAACCTTTCTTCGATCACCACTTTACTATTACTTATCAAACTGTATTTTCGGGGGCGAAATAGGAATATGTAGGCGTATTTACATAGTTGTAAACTTTAAACGTCGGAAAAGTTAGATGAATGTAAATGGTGAGATAGTGGTGCATCTGTCCATGACCACCAAAGTCGTTGTCAAACTAGTCAACCGGGGGGGTAGAATACGTCTGCTTAGTTTTACGAAGCCCCTGGCGTGACGGACTTTAATCAAATGATACTCAATCATATATATATGTTGAATGCAATATTGACATTCATGTTATTAACTGTGATCCACTATTCACATTCTCCTAATTACGGGTAGGATCGAAGAGGGAGGGCTTCATCTACACACGCTTCTTAAAACTTAGCCAGATTGGGTTTCTTCAGGTAAAAGGGAAACACATCCTTCAAATGAATTTCGTCCACTAAAAAACCTTCATAAATAGGCATAGAATCGAATGGCCATGGTGGCTTCTGCTGTTGAGAATCCAATCTTAAATTCAAACGCCCTTCGAAGGGAACCCCAAATTATTATTGATAACATTGACAACATGAACAGGAATATTCTTAAACATAAAATATCGTTAACCTTTCATTCGATCACACACATTTATGAGAACAGATGAGATAACAAATTTTGGAAATTCGGTGCTAAAGTTAGGCGCAAGCGATGACGTTATTTGAGATGAAAATAACGGGTTTACTTAGTGAATAAATTAATTCAATCTTTATATTATCACCTTAAATCTGCTAACCACACCAACTTGTATGTAGGTATATCGGAGGCAAAACAACCCGAGCCAAATACCAGTCGGAAACAGCTATATATTAAAATATTATTCAAAATTCATATCTGTTTTGCATATTATTATAATTTATTACGGGGTCCACCTTTTTCATCTTAGGCTAATCGGGACGGGTTATCAAAGCACAGGTTACCACGCTTTTCCCCCCCTCTAGCCAGGGTGGTGGGATTTTAGGTACGATTTATTTAATGAAGGGTTCGTCACTAACAATAATTTCCTTTGCCCAGGCAAGAATCTGAACTCGCCACTCTAGGTTTACCAGTTTGTATAGATAAAAGGTCAACTTGTCTTACCTGTCGCATAGGCATACTAACCTGATGGCCCCAAATTGTAGTGTGCTTAGATGCAATAACAATAAATTACATAGCTTCTTTACACTATATTGTCCATGGATGAAAAAAAAATTACAAATACCATTCTCATATGAAAAAATACGAATTATACCAACAGTGGACAAGATTTTTTTTTTTTTGTATTCCTAGCAATAGTTAGGATTGACGTATTTATGAAAAAACGCGTTTTGAATACAACCTCCCTGAATAGTTGACTTCACTTGAGAAGAATCTGCTAATAAAACTTGTATGTAGGTATATCGGAGGCAAAGCCAATACCCGCATAATGTCTGGGAGGTGAACATGCTCAAATTAAAGGCGAATAACCTCTACAAAAATAATGTTATCATAATAACGTCTAGGTTTACGGGCCAACTTGCATATTACCTCAATAGACATGCAGAAGTAGCAAAGCACAGAACATTTATTAAAACTGGATGGGGAGGGGGTAGAATATTTAAAAGGGTTGGGGTCAACAACAATATCTTCAAATCAAGTAAAGGGTTGGAACCACCAGTATAGATGATACTTGTCATACCTGTCGGTGCATACTGGCTGATGGTCGAGTACAGTTGGTGTTGTGCTGTAGATGCAAAGACACCATCTTCAGCTGTGTATAGTGGGATGATAACTGTGAGTCATACCTGTCGGTGCATACTGGCTGATGGTCGAGTACAGTTGGTATGTGCTGTAGATGCTGCAAAGGCACCATCTTCAAGCTGTGTATAGATATACTGTAGTCATACCTGTCGGTGCAGGCTGATGGTCGATACAGTGGCATTGTAGATGCAAAGACACCAACTTCAAGCCTGTGTAAGATGATACTGGATGGTACGCTGATGGACGAGTACAGTTTGGTATTGTGCTGTAGAAATGCAAAGGCAACCCATCATCAAGCTGTTGGTTATTTAGTAGATGCTACTGTTGTCATACCTGTCGGTTGTCGGTGTATACTGGCTGATGGTTCTATTACAGTTGGTATTGTTGGCTGTAGAAGATGCAAAGGCACCATCTTCACGCTGTGTATAGATGATACTGTTGTCATACCGGTGCATACAGGGCTGATTGGTCGAGTACAGTTTGGTATTGTGCTGTAAGATGCAAGGTCTTCGAGTACAGATTGTCATACCATACCTGTCCGGTGCATACTGGCTGATTGTCCGAGATGTATCGAATGCAAAGACACCATCTTTTCAAGCTGTGTATAGGATGTACTGTAGTCATTACCTGTCGGTGCATTACTGGCAGGCCGATGGTCGAGTTAGAGTACAGTTGGTATTGTGCTGTTAGAATGCAAAGGCACCATCTTCCAGCAGTGTATAGATGAAATAATTGTCTGTCATAACTTGTCGGTTGCAAAAACAGGTGATGGTCGAGTACAGTTGGCATTGTGCTCTGTAGATGCAAAAGACACCATCTTCAAGCTTGTGTATAGATGAATGTATCCAGTACGGTGCAGATTCGAAGTACTGTGCTGTAGATGCGCATCAAGCTGTGGTGTATAGATGATACTTGTTTACATAATCTGTCGTGGCATACTGGCAGAGTGTCGAGTACAGTTGGTATTGTGCTGTAGATGGCAAAGGCACCCCATCTTCAGCTGTATAGATGAATACTGTAGTCAAACCTGTCGTGTGCATACTGGCTGATGGTCTGAGTACAGTTGGGTATTGTGCTGTAGATGCAAAGACACCATCTTCAAGCTGTGTATAGATGATACTGTAGTCATACCTGTCGGTGCATACTGGCTGATGGTCGAGTACAGTTGGTATTGTGCTGTAGATGCAAAGGCACCATCTTCAAGCTGTGTATAGATGATACTGTTGTCATACCTGTCGGTGCATACTGGCTGATGGTCGAGTACAGTTGGTATTGTGCTGTAGATGCAAAGGCACCATCTTCAAGCTGTGTATAGATGATACTGTTGTCATAGCTGTCGGTACATACTGGCTGATGGTCGAGTACAGTTGGTATTGTGCTGTAGATGCAAAGGCACCATCTTCAAGCTGTGTATAGATGATACTGTTGTCATACCTGTCGGTGCATACTGGCTGATGGTCGAGTACAGGTGGTATTGTGCTGTAGATGCAAAGGCACCATCTTCAAGCTGTGTATAGATGATACTGTTGTCATACCTGTCGGTGCATACTGGCTGATGGTCGAGTACAGTTGGTATTGTGCTGTAGATGCAAAGGCACCATCTTCAAGCTGTGTATAGATGATACTGTTGTCATACCTGTCGGTGCATACTGGCTGATGGTCGAGTACAGTTGGTATTGTGCTGTAGATGCAAAGACACCATCTTCAAGCTGTGTATAGATGATACTGTTGTCATACCTGCCGGTGCATACTGGCTGATGGTCGAGTACAGTTGGTATTGTGCTGTAGATGCAAAGGCACCATCTTCAAGCTGTGTATAGATGATACATGTCGGTGCATACTGGCTGATGGTCGAGTACAGTTGGTATTGTGCTGTAGATGCAAAGACACCATCTTCAAGCTGTGTATAGATGATACTGTTGTCATACCTGTCGGTGCATACTGGCTGATGGTCGAGTACAGTTGGTATTGTGCTGTAGATGCAAAGGCACCATCTTCAAGCTGTCTAGAGTTGAGACAAATCTAGATCTAGGTTTTAAGATGGTGCCTTTGCATCTATAGCACAATGCCAGCTGTACCCGACCATCAGCCGGTGACAACGGCCATCACCGACAGATATGACAACAGTCTCATAAAATCTCTAGTAGCTCTGCAAGAGAAATTAAGTAGATTGTTGGGGTCCCACAGATTCTTCAATGAGGAAACCCAAAAACGTGTTGGCCATACTGAATCCAACTTATCATTCTCACTCCTAGCGAGTATGGAGAAAGCAATTACGTTTATTACACTGTCAATACGTGACTGATGAGAGAGTGAATAAACACAACTATGGATTCGCGATTCACTAAGATATGTCTGGTTATAGATTTTGAATTGCATTATAAATTAACTTGCTTAAATAAACATATTTTTTTTAAAAACTGAGTTTGTAAATATATGATATATCTATCTTTCTATATATATATATATATATATATATATATATATATATATATATAATTGTAACCTCTGTCTGTACATTGATTTTTTTGGCGAAATTTCACGATAACTTTTCGTTTCACATGTCATAGACACCATAACTGCATTTTTTTTCTTTCGTGTATGTTTGTTTGTTTGTTACCTTTTCACGCATAAACGGCTGAACAGAATTTTATGAAACTTGGTATGTATATTACTACTAACCCAACTTAGACTTAAGGCTATATTAAAATTCTCTGAGATGAACAGGAGTGGGGGTTATAAGGGAAGCCTGAAATTAAAAATAGCGATATTTCGTTTGCTATTGGTTTTTCGGCAAATATGAACATAACAAAAGTTGTTTATTTTGTTATTTAGAGTAACTTTTGTTATATACACATTTTTCGTATACCGAATTATAAACGAGATATACGCTAAAACCTATAGCGGAAGTGAAATATTTGGGACAACAGACCTAACCGAAATAAATAAAACTCGGTATGTACATTAGCACTAACGCTTTCATTATAACAAGCCATACCAACATTTCTAGGGACGGGCAGGAGTGGGGGTTGTAAGGGAGGCCTGAATTTAAAAATAGCGGTATTTCGTTTTCTATTCGTTTTTCGGCAAATATGAACATGACAAAAGTTGTTTAGTTTGTTATTTAGAGTAACTTTTGTCATATTTATTTTTGTCTTTAAACAAAGTATAAACGAGATATACACTATAAACTAAAGCGGGAGTCAACTAAATATTTAATTGGGCGCTAACGATTAAACCGAACTTAAAAAAACTCCGTATGTCAATTAGTATTAATTCTTCCATGATTATAAGCTATATTAAAATATTTAGGTTAGAACGGGAGTGGGGGTTATAAGGGAGGTCTGAAATAAAAATTCGCGATATTTCATTGTCTATTTGTTTTTCGACAAACATGCACATAACAAAAGTTGTTTACTTTGTTATTTAGAATAACTTTTTTTTTAATATATTTCTCCAGGAACAATGTGTGGAGCAAGTAATCTGCGTAGAAATATTGATATGCTCAACAATTCATTCCTATTTGAACTATCAGGTACCTCAGCTGGAAAAATTAATTCAAATCAATGTTAATATTTTGTCCTTAATAGCTGAAATCAATGCATAATGCACAGGAGACGGGAAATATGACAATTTGGAGGACAGTGAAGACTTACATAAAAAATTAATTTTATTATTAACAAATCCACAAAAACGACGGGTATTAACCCTAAACACTGGGACGGGTAAATGTCAAAATATTGTGGGAAGTAAAGCCTTGCCAAAAAATACCATCAACAGTCTGCCTCAAATGAATTCCCGAGCAAAGCCGGGTATCTGAGCTAGTATATATATAAAATTGTAAACTCTGTCTGTACATTGATTTTTTTCGCGAAATTTCACGATAACTTTTCGTTTCACAGGTCATAGACACCATAACAGCATTTTGTTTCCTTTGGTGTCTGTCTGTTTGTTTATTTGTTTGTTACCTTTTCGTAAATAAAGTTTCCACCGAAAAAATATTTTTTATTGGTGACCATTGCCAAAAATTATGAAAAATATATCAAGTAGGTAGTACCGAAGAACATTTGAAGACATTTTCCAAAATAGTCATAAGAACGAGGGCAATAGTTGATTCTGTCTTAAGCGAATGGATTCTATGCAAGATAACGATCCATATGGAATAATAATTATTTCTTGGCGTGTTATACCAGTTTAGCCAACAACATAATCGTATAGCTAACATCTTAAATTAAGAATGAAAATAGAGGAGAACTGAAGGCCTCGTCAGCGAGGCCAAACGGTTCTCAGCTATTAACACAATTGATACTGATTCATTGACTAAAACTTACGCTGCCTATATATTTGTGGTCAATGCCAACCATTTACCATTTGTGTTTTTATTAGCTGAGCCAATAGGAATGCTCAATTCCGCTGGTGTAATAACAAATCAAATGGTAAATGTGTGTACACCGTAAACAACACTAATTATATAGTTATTCAACGGCTTGTTTAGATTTTACATTCAGCAATGTAAAACCTTCATATCTTACTATCAGTGCCAGTAATACTTTCCATTATTAGGTTTAGTAAATACTCTAGGTAAACATGAAACAAAATATACAACAGCTGTCATATATCCCCCCAAGACTGAGATTTACTACACCATTTGTTTATTTTCTGTGTCTATGAGCACATATCACTTTTCTGAATTAACCGACAGTTTACAACTCACGGGGGATATGGAGTACCATAAAATTTAATTTCTACGACAGTAAAATAGATAACAATACGACCCTCCCCTTACCAACATACACACAGAGGGAGGGAGGGAGGGGAGAGAGAGCGGGCGGGGGAGAGAGGGAGAGAGAGAGGGAGGAAGAGAGAGAGAGGGAGAGGGAGAGAGAGAGAGAGAGAGAGAGAGAGAGAGAGAGAGAGAGAGAGAGAGAGAGAGAGAGAGAGAGAGCAGAGGAGAGGAGAGAGAGAGAGAGAGAGAGAGAGAGAGAGAGAGAGAGAGAGAGAGAGAGAGAGAGAGAGAGAGAGAGAGAGAGAGAGAGAGAGAGAGAGAGAGAGATAGAGAGAGAGAGATAGAGAGAGAGAGAGTGGTGGGAGTGAGAGAGAGAGAGAGAGAGAGAGAGAGAAGAGAGAAGAGAGAGAGAGAAGAGCGAGAGAGAGAGAGAGAGAGAGAGAGAGAGAGAGAGAGAGAGAGAGAGAGAGAAGAGAGAGAGAGAGAGAGAGAGAGAGAGAGAGAGAGAGAAGAGAGTGAGAGAGAGAGAGAGAGAGTGAGAGAGAGGAGAAAAGAGAGAGGAGAAGGAGAAAGAGAGAGAGAGAGAGAGAGAGAGAGAGAGAGAGAGAGAGAGAGAGAGAGAGAGAGAGAGAGAGAGAGAGAGAGAGAGACCAGAGGTTAACCAGAGAGGGGACCCATAATATTTAAAAAAATGATTCAATTCATTCAATTATATTTAATATTTTGATTTGCATAAAAGAGACCAATAAATTTGCATCTATGCGATTATCCTGATTCATTGATGATCTTGAACAGATTCAAGAGTTTTATTCTCGGGGAAGGTTATGAGCGGGCTTCCATTTGTGCAGGGATATGTTATCTTATCCAGACTCCAAACGGATTTTTTGATGACATCCATAATTCACTATCCTATTGCAAAGTATTTCATCCTCTTATCGTTAGGAGGAAAACCGTCCCCATCTAATCTGCGATACATGGGGCACAATGAAGCCAGGCGGAAATGCTCACGGGAAAATACGTATGATTATGATGATCGAGAAAAGGATAGAAATAATTTTTATGTTGAGATGAATTGAGTACATTTTTTTAAAGGTATTCTGAACCACTAGCAAAACCAAATACTTCGTACTTATTTTACTGGGGTGTTTGGGTAACTCTTTAACCTTCTTCAAAAATGCCGGGTAGCGCCACTAACCTACCAACAAAGGTAACAAAACTAAGGACTATTCAAATTCACTCAAAAACACAACAGCACCGTCAACATCAAGTGAATAAATACAAACGATAATAAGAAACCTCCAGACGGGAAGCACTTGAAACGTCAACAAACAAGTGTGCCAACTTCTCATAGGAAAAAAACAATTACTGAAATATATTAGTATATAACATATTAATTTTATTGAAAACTATCTACTACTGTAATTTATAATGGATCAGAATAATTTTTATCTCAATCAATAAAATTTGAGTCGTCCAAGAACTTAGGAAGGGGGGGGCGGTCACCAAAATATATTTGAATTTATCTCGTATAATAAAGGTCTCTTGAAAACAATTTATGGTGTTTAAGCTTCGAATAATGTGGTTTATTACATAACAGAGTATTTTTTATGTTACATGAGTGGAAGTGGGGGTTTGCCGAAGGCTGAAAACTGAAAAATGCAAATATCTCGGTTAATATTCAAGATAGTGAATAAAAGTACATGACGATATTTATAGTACATTTAATTTGCAATAAGATTGGTTTCATACAATTTTTTGATACGACGTATAGTAACGGAGATGTTTCGAACTTTCGAAAATCCCCATCTAAACCCCCCTCCCACTGGTCCGACTTGTTCTGTCTTTTTACATAAAACGTTTAAATATCGGGTTTGGTAAAGATCAAAAAAAAATTGCGACCGCTAGAACGTTAACAGACAAATATATATATATATATATATATTGAGCGGACCTCATTTTCGTCATCTGGGTAGGATCGATGGACATTTCAAGAAATTTTTCGAAAATCTGAATCTAGTAATAATGGAATATATTAAATTTGTAATTTTTTTGAATTACCAATGAATATTCAGCCAATTATTTCGCCATACGAACCAAGTAAAGCCATTTTTTTTTACCTTTATAGGTAGAGTGCATGTTTTTCTATTTTTTATTCATTTCATTATATAGTAATCAGTCCCAATAAAAATCCTATTGTGTCGAGAATAACTTGAAAATTTAAAATTTTACGTGAAATCTATTAAGCTGTTGAACTGGTCTTATCATATAAAAATTATTTTTTCCCTATTAATATTCTTTTTAAAATATTTTCCTGATAAAAAAAAGTAGTTATCATAATGAAAAAAAAAGACTGCATCGGCCGGGAATCGAACCCGGGTCGCCCGCGTGGCAGGCGAGCATTCTACCACTGAACCACCGATGCCACGAAAGGCCTTGCTCTAAAGAATATTTTAAGTTTTACCTTAATGTTTTAAGTTGAAGAATACATAGTCAACGTCAGTTAGTTATCAATAGCTTCATCTATAAATGATCTAATTAATATTTTGTACAAAGACTCAGCTTTTGTCATTTTTTGGACTTGTTAGTCGTGATATGAGTTTGTACAAAGTAATTAATCCATGCATTGTTGAGCAGTTTTTTTCTTTTTCTTTTTATTTCTAAATAAATTCTACTAGGGACATTTAAGCATTGCCCTAGAAACATAAAATCATTACTGCAATAGTTGCAGTAAAAGTATCATTTTACACGTTCAATATTGTAATGTCAATGTTACTACCTATCATAAGAAATTTTAATAGTATATTAGTCTCAACATTAATAATCATAAAAGCAGGATTTAACAGACTTCCCTTTTTTAAAAAATAGGCTATTGGAGTTGTACTCAAGACGCGATTTTCGGAAAATGTCCTCAAATGTCCATTGATCCTACCCACGAGATCACGAAACGAAGGTCCGTTCTAACCAGTGGAAGGAGGGGACGGAAGGAATCTCGAAAAATCTCCGCTATTTTACTTTGGATCGAAAAATTGTATTGAAACAATCTTATTATAAATTTAATGTTCTATAAATTGTATCTACATTCTTTATATATCTTGAGTATTAACGGATATATTTGCATTTTAGCAGATTTCCCTTAAGGGAAATCAGCTATTGAGGTTGTACTCATGACTGAATTTTCGAAATTTTTGTTCAAATGTCCATCGATCCTACCTAGTAGATGACGAAAATGAGGTCCGTTCAAAACTGTATATATATATCTATATATATATATATATATATATATATATATATATATATATATATATATATATATATAGATATTTGTCTGTTACCGCTCTAGCGGTCGCAATTTTTGTTTAATCGTTACGAAACTCGATATTTAACCGTTTTATGTAAAAAGACTGATCAAGTTCGTTAATGGCTGAAATCGGACCAGTGGGAGGGGGGGTTTAAAGGGGGGGATTTTCGAAAATTCAAAATATCTCCGTTATTATGCATCGGATCGAAAAACGGTATAGAACCAATCTTATTGTAAATTAAATTTACTATTAATATTGTTATATACGTTTATTCTCTATCTTGAATATTAACCGAGATATTTGCATTTTTCAGTTTTCAGCAAACCGCCACATCTACTCATGTTACATAAACAATACTCTGCTACATAATAAATCACATTATTGGAAGTTTAAATACCAAAAATTGTATTCAAGAGACCTTTATTATACGAGATACAAGCAAATACTTCCTGGTGATCCCCCCCCCCCCATCTTAAAGTTTTGGACTACTAAAATTTTATTGATTGAGATAACAATTATTCTGACTCATTATTAATTACAGTACTAGATATAGTAAATAGTTCTCAATAAAATTAATGTGTTATATTCTGATATATTTCAGTAATTGTTTTTCTTTCCGGTGTGAGGCGGGACGACCCGTTTGTTTACATTTCTAACCTAACGCTTACTGTCGGCAGGTTATTGAAATTGGATGAAACATTTCTTATTTCCGTTTGTATTTATTCACGGTGTAGTTGTGTTAGCAGTAAGTATATTTATCTATTACTAAACTTCCCGAGGGAAATCTGCTTAGTTTACGCAGCCCCTGCGTGACGGACTTTTTTATTTTTCAGTCTTCAGTAAACCCCCACGTTTTAGTCATAACAATTTAACAGTAAGCTAATATATCATTAATCAATTGATTAATATTCCAAGCTTAAATATTGTTTTCAACATATCTAGATGAGATACATGCAAACACAAAGTGTGATGACGTCTCCAATAAATGATTTATGTCTCAACTCAAATATTGAGGGAGTTATTCGTACTTTCTTGTTTCCGTCTTTCAGTAAACCATTCACACTTCCGTTTATCAGATTTTAATTAGTAGATTTCCTTTAGCAAAAATCAGCTATTGAGGTCGTACTCACGACTCGATTTTCAAAAATTTTCTTATTGTGTCCATTGATCCTACTATAGGATATATATATATATATATATATATATATATATATATATATATATATACTAGCTCAGATACCCGGCTTCGCCCGGGAATTGATTTGAGGCTGAATGGTGATGGTATTTTTTTGGCAAGGCTTTAATTTGCACAATATTTTGACATTTACTCGTCCCAGTGCTTAGGGTTAATACCCGTTGTTGGCATTTGTTAATAATAAAATTAATTTTTTATGTAAGTCTTCACTGTCCTCCAAATTGTCATATTTCCCGTCTCCTGTGCATTATGCATAGATTTCAGTTATCAAGGACAAAATATTAACATAGATTTGAATTAATTTTTCCAGGTGAGGTACCTCATAGTTCAAATTGGAATGAATTGTTGAGCATATCAATATTTCTACGCAAATTACTTGCTCCACACATTGTTCCTGGAGAAATGTATAAAAAAAAAAAAAAAAAAAGTTAATCTAAATAACAACGGTAACAACTTTTGTTATGTGTATGTTTGTCGAAAAACAAATAGACAATGAAATATCGCGAATTTTTATTTCAGGCCTCCCTTAAAACCCCCCACTCCCTTTCTAACCTAAACATTTTAATATAGCTTATAATCATGGAAGAATTAATGCTAATTGACATACCGAGTTTTTTTAAGTTCGGTTCAATCGTTAGCGCCTAATAAAATAGTTGACTCCAGCTTTAGTTTATAGTGTATATCTCGTTTATACTTTGTTAAAAGACAAAAAGGAATATCACAAAAGTTACTCTAAATAACAAAATAAACAACTTTTGTTATGTTTATATTTGCCGAAAAACCAATAGGAAACGAAATATCGCTATTTTTAATTTCTGGCTTCTCTTACAACCCCCACTCCTGCCCGTCACAAGAAATGTTGGTATGGCTTGTTATAATGAAAGCGTTAGTGCTAATACATATACCGAGTTTTATTTATTTCGGTTGGGTCTTTTGTCCCAAATAAAATTGTTCACTTCCGCTATAGGTTTTAGCGTATATCTCGTTTCTAATTCAGTATAAGAAAAAAGTGTATATAACAAAAGTTACTCTAAATAACAAAATAAACAACTTTTGTTATGTTCATATTTGCCGAAAAACCAATAGGAAACGAAATATCGCTATTTTTAATTTCAGGCTTCCCTTATAACCCCCACTCCTGTTCGTTTCAGAGGATATTAATATAGCCTAAAGTCTAAGTTGGGTAAGTAGTAATAAACATACCAAGTTTCATAAAATTCGGTTCAGCCGTTTATGCGTGAATAGGTAACAAACAAACAAACAAACAAAGAAACACACACGAAAAAGAAACAAAAGGCAGTTATTGTGTCTATGACATGTGTAACGAAAAGATATCGTGAAATTTCGCGAAAAAAATCAATGTACAGACAGATGTTACAATTATATATATATATATATATATATATATATATATATATATATATATATATATATATATCTATATATATATAAAATTGTAACCTCTGTCTGTACATTGATTTTTTTTCGCGAAATTTCACGATAACTTTTCGTTTCACATGTCATAGACACCATAACTGCATTTTGTTTCTTTCGTGTATGTTTGTTTGTTTGTTTGTTTGTTTGTTTGTTTGTTTGTTTGTTTGTTACCTTTTCACGCATAAACGGCTGAACCGAATTTTATGAAACTTGGTATGTATATTACTACTAACCCAACTTAGACTTTAGGCTATATTAATTTTCTGTGAGACGAACAGGAGTGGGGGTTATAAGGGAAGCCTGAAATTAAAAATATCGATATTTCGTTTTCTATTGGTTTTTCGGCAAATATGCACATAACAAAAGTTGTTTATTTTGTTATTTAGAGTAACTTTTGTTATATACACTATTGTCATATACCGAAGTTTAAATGCGTTATACGCTAAAAATTATAGCGGGAGTCAACAATATTATTTGCCAAAAAAGACTCAACTGAACTAAATAAAACTCGGTATGTGTATTATCAGTGAGGCCTTCATTATAATAAGCCATACCAACATTTCTATGGACGGGTAGGAGTGGGGGTTATAAGGGAAGCCTGAAATTAAAAATAGCGATATTTCGTTTCCTATTGTTTTTTCCGCAAATATAAACATAACAAAAGTTGTTTATTTTATTATTTGGAGTAACTTTTGTTATATACACTTTTGTCGTATACCTAAGTATAAATGAGTTATACGTTAAAACTTTAGCGGGGACTAACGGCTCAACCGAACTTAACAAAACTCGGTATGTCAATTAGCATTAATTCTTCCATGATTATAAGTTATATTAAAATTTTTAGGTTCGAACGGGAGGGGGGTTAAAAGGGAGGCCTGAAATAAAAATTCACCATATTTACATGTATAAGAGACGGGAAATATAAAAATTTCGAAGACTGTGAAGCCTTATCGAACAAATAATTCTATTATTAGCAAATCCACGGCAAAGATGGGTATCAATCCTAAACACTGGGACGGGTAAATGTCAAAATATTGTGCAATGTAAAGCCTGCTAAAAAAATACCATCACCATTCAGCCTCAAATGAATTCCCGGGCGAAGCCGGGTATCTGAGCTAGTATATATATAAAATTGTAACCTCTGTCTGTACATTGATTTTTTTCGCGAAATTTCACGATAACTTTTCGTTTCACATGTCATAGACACCATAACTGCATTTTGTTTCTTTGGTGTCTGTTTGTTTGTTTGTTTGTTTATTTGTTTGTTTGTTTGTTTGTTACCTTTTCACGCATAAACGGCTGCTGAACCGAATTTTATGAACTTGGTATGTGTATTACTACTAGCCCAACTTAGACTTTAGGCTATATTAATATTCTCTAAGACAAACAGGAGTGGGGGTTATAATGGAGGCCTGAAATTTAAAATAGCGATATTTCGGTTCCTATTGCTTTTTCAGCAAATTTGCCCATTAGAAAAGTTGTTTATTTTGTAATTTAGAGTAACTTTTGTTATATGCACTTTTGCCGTATATGGAAGTATAAATGAGTTATACGCTAAAAACTTTAGCGGGAGTCAACAATTTATTAGGCACAAAAGACTCAACCGAACTAAACCAAACTCGGTATGTGAATTAGTACTAACGCCTTCCTTATAATAAGCCATACTAACATGTCTAGGGACGGGCAGGGAGTGGGGGTTATATGGGAGGCCTGAAAATTAAAAATAGCGATATTTCGTTTCCTAATGCTTATTCAGCAAATATGCCCATAAAAAAAAGTTGTTTATTTTGTTATTTACAGTAACTTTTGTTATATACACTTTTGCCGTATACGGAAGTATAAATGAGTTATACGCTAAAAACTATAGCGGGAGTCCACAATTTTATTTGGCACAAAAGACTCAACCGAACTTAACCAAACTCGGTATGTGAATTAGCACTAACGCCTTCCTTATAATAAGCCATACTAACATTTCTAGGGATGGGCAGGAGTGGGGGTTATAAGGAAGGCCTGAATTTTAAAAATAGCGGTATTTCGTTTCTTATTGCATTTTCGGCAAATATAAACATAACAAAAGTTGTTTATTTTGTTATTTAGAGTAACTTTGGTCATATTCATTTTTGTCTTTTAACAAAGTATAAACGAGATATACACTATAAACTAAAGCGGGAGTCAACGATTTCATTGAGCGCTAACGAGTAAACCGAACTAACAAAAACTCAGTATGTCAATTAGCATTAATTCTTCCATGGTTATAAGGGAGGCCTGAAATAAAAATTCGCGATATTTCATTGTCTATTTGTCTACGGGAAATATGACAATTTGGAGGACAGTGAAGACTTACATAAAAAATTAATTTTACTATTAACAAATGCCAACAACGGGAATTAACCCTAAACACTGGGACGGGTAAATGTCAAAATATTGTGCAAATTAAAGCCTTGCCAAAAAAATAACATCACCGTTCAGCCTCAAATCAATTCCCGGGCGAAGCCGGGTATCTGAGCTAGTATATATATATATATATCTCTATATATATATAAAATTGTAACCTCTGTCTGTACATTGATTTTTTTCGCGAAATTTCACGATAACTTTTCGTTTCACATGTCATAGACACCATAACTGCATTTTGTTTCTTTGGTGTCTGTTTGTTTGTTTATTTGTTTGTTTGTTTATTTGTTTGTTTGTTTGTTACCTTTTCACGCATAAACGGCTGAACCGAATTTTATGAAACTTGGTATGTATATTACTACTAGCCCAACTTAGACTTTAGGCTATATTAATGTTCTCTAAGACGAACAGGAGTGGGGGTTATAAGGGAGGCCTGAAATTAAAAATAGCGATATTTCATTTTCTATTGCTTTTTCAGCAAATATGCTCATAACAAAAGTTGTTTATTTTGTAATTTAGAGTAACTTTTGTTATATGCACTTTTGCCGTATACGGAAGTATAAATGAGTTATACGCTAAACACTATAGCGGGAGTCCACAATTTTATTTGGCATAAAAGACTCAACCGAACTAAAACAAACTCGCTGTGTGAATTAATACTAACGATTTACTTATAATAAGCCATACTAACATTTCTAGGGACGGGCAGGAGTGGGGGTTATAAGGGAGACCAGAAATTAAAAATAGCGATATTTCGTTTCCTTTTTCAGCAAATATGCACATAACAAAAGTTGTTTATTTTGTTATTTAGAGTAACTTTTGTAATATGCACTTTTGCCGTATACGGAAGCATAAATGAGTTATACGCTATAAACTAAAGTGGGAGTCCACAATTTTATTTGGCACTAAAAACTCAACCGAATTAAACCAAACTGGTTATGTGAATTAGTACTAACGCCTTCATTATAATAAGCTATACTAACATTTCTAGGGACGGGCAGGAAGTGGGGGTTATAAGGAACGCCTGAAATTTATAATAGTGATATTTCGCTTCCTATTGCATTTTCGGCAAATATGCACATAACAAAAGTTGTTTATTTTGTTATTTAGAGAAACTTTTTTTTTTTTTATATACACTATCATCGTATACCGAAATATTAAGACGTTATACGCTAAAAATTATAGCGGGAGACAACAATTTTATTTGGCACAAAAGACTCAACCGAACTAAATAAAACACTCATTATGTGTATTAGCACTAACGCCTTCCTTATAATAAGCCATTCTAACATTTCTAGGGACGGGCAGGAGTGGGGGTTATAAGGGAGGCATGAAATTAATAATAATGATTTCCTATTGGGTTTTCGGCAAATATGCACATATCAAAAGTTGTTTATTTTGTTATTTAGAGAAATTTGCTCAACACTTCTTTTCAATATGAACTACCAGGTACCTCACCTGAAAAAATTAATTCAAATGTATATCAATATTTTCTCCTTAATAATTCAAATCTATGCATAATGCACAGGAGACGGGAAATATGACAATATGCAGGACAGTGAAGTTTTACATAAAAAAAATAATTTTATTATTAACAAATGCCAACAACGGGTATTAACCCTAAACACTGGAACGGGTAAATGTCAAAATATTGTGCAATGTAAAGCCTTGCCAAAAATATACCATCACCATTCAGCCTCAAATGAATTCCCGAGCGAAGCTGGGTATCTAAGCTAGTATATATATATATATATATATATATATATATATGCTGTTAAAGCTCTAGCGGTCGAAATTGTTGCTTGTTCATTACCAAACTTGATATTTATACGTTTTATATAAAAATAAAGATCAAGTGGGTTAATGGCTGAAATCGGACCAGTGGGAGAGGGCGGGTTTTTAGAGGGGAGGATTTAAAAAAAATGCAAAATATCTCCATTATTATGAGATTGTCCTCATGGTCGAAAAATTGCATAGAACCAATGTTATTGCAAATTGAATGATATATTCAAAATATTGTTATATACATTTATTTTCTATCTTGTATATTAACCGAGATATTTGCATTTTCCAGTTTAGAGCCTTCAGCAAACCCCCACTTCTACTCGTGTCACATTAACAATAAGCTGTTATATCATGACTCACTTTATTACAAGGTTAAACACCAAATATTGCTACTTTGTGAGATATATGCAAATACGTTCTGTTGACTCCCCCCCCCTTCTTTTGTTCTTGGATTAATAAAACTTGAGTGATTGAGATGAAAATGATTCCGATTCATTACAAATTACAGCACTAGCTTCAGTAAATAGTTTTCAATAAAATTAATATGTTATATTCAGATATATTTCATTAATTGTTTTCCTTTCCGGTCTATCTAACTGTTCGCGCTGCGAGGTTGGCTGGCCTGTTCGTTTACAATTCAGCCGCTTTCCGTTGTAGAGATTGTTAACTTGTAAATTGACCGAAGGATTTCTCACTACAGTTTGTATTTATTCACTTGACATTCGCGGTAGTGTTACCAGTATGTAGATTTATACATTGTAAACCTTCGCGTGGGAAATCTGCTTAGTTTACGCAGCCCCTTCGAGATGGACTTCTGTTTGAACATTAGACTTGTCTAGTGGACGATCATATCATACGAAGGTAATCATCATATAAGAATGTGATGAATAATCGTTTACAAGTCATGTTAAGTGTTAGGTTTTCTGACAACAATCTGAGATTATCACAGGCACGAGTGTCTTATCAAAAGAAGCAAAACATTTGCGATGGTTATATCTTAATTGGCATTTCGAATTTTTAGTCTACATTCACAAGCACGCACACAAATCAAGTAAGCAATCAAGTTTGACACTATATTTTTTAAACAAACCAGAACACTGAATTTATAATTTTGCCCAAACTAGCTATATCTAATACTGGCTGACATAGATCAAAAACAAATAATCTATATTATGTACAGACTAGGATGTTGCAGGGAGTGAAGGACTTTTGAATTGGGATATTCTTAGAAAACTTTCTCCCCCTTCCTTCACAAGAAATTCATGTAGTGCCAATTTCATGTAACCTATAATCAACGAATGTTTACAATACTGTATTATATTAATCGTTGGAACACTTTAACTTTATTAAAAAAAAATTGTAATTTCTTCCACGTGGAAGATCAATAATTAGCACAACAAATGTTGTTTCAAGCATTTTTTTTCAAGACCAAAACATTGTTCACTTTAGTTTCTATATATTCAGGTGTAAAACCTAAACACTGAGACTGGGAAATTTAAAAATATTATCAAATGCAAAGCCTCGCCAAAAAGAATAAATACTGTTCTGGGAAACAGGTCTCAATAACACGAAGTCTTCCCACCAATTTATTTATTCACGCACAAGGCCTTTCGGCACTAACGTGCCATCATCAGGTGCTAACCAACAAACAACAAAGAAACAAGCTTAGGCCAAGTTATGCATCCAACAATTACATTTTGAAACATTTAACAAAATAGAATTTCATACTAAAATCAGTCTTACGAAAACGTCCTAACTTAAAACTACTAGAATCTAAGTCAAACATTAAAAGAATAAAAAATACTGTTCTCCAGACGTCGAATGAACTAGACAATTCCCCTTTGATGTATGCCGCCTCCCTATAAGAAGGAGCTCGGGCCAGCCGTGAGTCAGTTTATGCTCAGCGATCTTGATGGTCACATCAGTGCTACAGTGCGACTTAGTACAGTGCGGTAAAGTGTTTTTATAAGAAGAACAGTGTTGCGCCGTGACTGTAAGTAACAGTTTAGTGCCGTGTTTAAGACAGTGCAGTGCCGCGTCGAAAGAAGTAAGGACAGTGCAGTGCCTGCGAAGTAGAGAAGGTACAGTGCAGTGTCCGCGAATAGTAAAGGACAGTGCAGTGCCGTCTTTCTGTGAATTTCTGTGGGGTTTGAAGATTGGACTGTGACTCATTGAAGAACACTGTAACGCTATCAGTGTATACTGTGAGTCAGGTAATTAGAAGAATTATCACCAAGTTTTTTTTTTTCTTTTGATTGTGCTTTTTTTTTTTTTGGTTTTTTTTGTCATTTCTTTTGTGCTTGCATTGTGAATTAAATTTTGCAGTGATAGTAAAACTAGTTGATGAAACTTGGCGAGTATTTAATTGTTGCGATCCAAAAGAACTCTTATAAAAAACGTTTATTACTGGTTTTGGTAATAAAAAACTCGTAAACAATATATATATTATATATATATATATATATATATATATAATATAGAGTGGAGAGGGAGAGGGAGAGGGAGAGGGAGTGGGAGAGAGAGAGAGAGGAAGGGAGCGATAGAGAGAGAGAGGAGAGAGAGAGTGGGAGAGCGAGGCGAGGAGAAGGAGAGAGAGAGATATGAGAGAGAGAGAGATTGAGAGAGAGAGACGTGAGAGAGGAGACTGAGGAGAGAGAGAGAGAGAGGATGAGAGAGCGAGAGAGAGAGAGAGATTGGAGCAGAGGAGAGAGAGTTGATAGAGAGAGAGAGTGAGAGATGAGAGAGGTGAGAGAGAGAGAGAGAGAGGAGAGAGGAGTGAGAGAGAGGAGAGAGTAGGAGAGATGAGAGAGAGAGAGAGAGAGATGAGAGAGAGAGGAGAGAGCTAGTATGAAGAGGAGAGAGATGAGAGATTAGAGAGAGGAGAGATGAGAGGATAGGAGAGAGATGGACGGAGAGAGAGACTGAGAGAGAGGAGAGTAGAGAGGAAGAGAAGATGAGAGAGAGTGTGAGAGAGTAGCGAGGAGTTAGAGAGAGAGAGAGATGAGAGAGAGAGAGAGAGAGAGAGAATTATATGATCGACCATTTAGAAACGGGAGGTTCAAGTAGGTTTGTTCTTGCCAACCACTATATTCATAGAAAAGTAGTTACGTAGAGGCTGCGTAAACTAAACAGAATTCGCAGTTGCATACAACACTAGTAATGTCATATATTGGATTAACATAAGCATTGAATAATCCTCTCCTTTCATTACATACCGGTAAAATGTCTTTTTGAATTATGACCGGAGATGAATAATGAAATAAACCCGAGCCCTTCAGGTGAATAATAAAATAAACCCGAGCCCTTCAGGTGAATAATAAAATAAACCCGAGCCCTACAGGTGAATAATAAAATAAAGACCCGTGAGCCCCTCAGGTGAATAATGAAATAAAACCCGAGCAGCCCTCATGTAAAATAATGAAATAAACCCCGAGCCCTTCAGGTGAATAATAGAAAACAAACCCGAGCCCCTCAGGTGGGAATAAATAAAAATAAACCCGAGCCCTTCAGGTGAATAATAAATAAACCAGAGCCCCTCAGGTGAATAATAAAATGAAATCAGAGCCCCCTCAGCGTGAATAATAAAATAAACCCGAGCCCCTCAGGTGAATAATAAAAAATAAACCCGAGCACCCTCAGGTGAATAATAAATAAACCAGAGCCCCTCAGTGTGAATAATAAAATAAACCAGAGCGCCTTCAGGTGAATAATAAAACTAACCCGAGCCCCTCGGGTGAATAATAAAATAAACCGATGCCCTTCAGGTGAATAATAAAATAAACCAGGATGTCCCTCAGTGGGTGAATAATAAAATAAACCAGAGCCTACTCAGGTTGGAGATAATAAAATAAGAAACCCGAGCCCCTCAGGTGAATAATAAAATTAAACCAGAGCCCCTCAGGTGAATAATAAAATAGTAAACCCGAGCCCTTCAGTTCTTTTGTTCTTATTTCTTAAGATTCGTGATGATTGTGTTATTTTGTTGATGAATTATAAACAAAAAACCCGAGCCCCTCAGGTGAATAATAAAATAAAACCCGTGCCCTTCAGGTGAATAATAAAATAAACCAGAGCCTCTCAGGTGAATAATAAAATAAACAGAGCCCCTCAGGTGAATACTAAAATAAACCCCGAGCCCCTCAGTGTGTAATAATAAAATAAACCCGAGCCCTCAGGTGAATAATAAAATAAACCAGAGCCCCTCAAGGTGAATAATAAAATAAACCAGAGCCCTTCAGGTGTGAATAATAAAACATAACCCGAAGCCCTCAGGTGAATAATAAAATAAAACCCGAGCCCCTCAGGTGAATAATAAAATAAAACCCGAGCCCCTCAGGGTGAATAATAAAATAAACCCGTAGCCCCTCAGGTGAATAATAAAATAAACCAGAGCCCCTCAGGTGAATAATGAAATGAAACCGAGCCCTTCAGGTGAATAATAAAACTAACCCGAGCCCTCAGGAGAATAATAAATAAACCCGAGACCCTTCAGGTGAATAATAAAATAAACCCGAGCCCCTTCAGGTGAATAATAAAATTAACCCGAGTCCCCTCAGGTGAATAATTGAAATAATCCCGTAGCCCTCAGGTAAATAATGAAAATAAACCCGAGCCCTTCAGGTGAATATAAATACAAACCCGAGCCCCTCAGGTGAATAATAAGAATAAACCCGAGCCCTTCAGGTGAATAATATAATAAACCAGAGACCCTCAGGTGAATAATAAAATAAACTCAGAGCCCCTCAGGTGAATAATAAAAATAAACCGAGCCCCTTCAGGTGAATAATAAAATAAACCCGAGCTCCCTCAGGTGAATAATAAAATAAACCAGATGCCCCTCAGGTGAATAATAAAATATAAACCAGAGCCCCTTCAGATGAATAATAAAACTAACCCGAGGCCCCTCAGGTGGGAATAATAAAATAAACCCGAGCCCTTCAGGTGGAAATAATAAAATTAAACCAGAGCCCCTCAGTGTGAATAATAAAAATAACCAGAGCCCCTGCAGGTGAATAATAAAATAAACCCGAGCCAACTCAGGTGAATAATAAAATAACCCGAGCCCTTCAGGTGAATAATAAACATGACTATATGAACCAGAGCCCCTCAGGTGAATAATAAAATAAAACCAGTAGCCCCTCAGCGTGAATAATAAAATAAACCCGAGCCCCTCAGGTGAATAATAAAATAAACGCGAGCCCCTCTAGGTGAATAATAAAATAAACCAGAGCCCCTCAGGTGAATAATAATTAAATAAAACCAGAGCCTTCCATGGTGAATATTAAAAAACTAACCGAGCCCCTCAGACCTGGAATAATAAAATAAACCCGAGCCCCTCAGTGAATAATAAAATAAACCCGAGCCCCTCAGGTGAATAATAAAATAAACCCGAGCCCCTCAGATCAGGGAATAATAAAATAAACCAGAGCCCCTCAGCGTGATTAATGAAATAAACCCGAGCCCCTTCAGGGAATAATAAAACTAACCGAGCCCTCAGGTGAATAATAAAATAAACCCGGGAGACCCATCAGGTGAATAATAATAATAAACCAGAGCCCCTCAAGGTGAATAATAAAATAAACCAGAGCCCCTCAAGCGTGAATAATAAAATAAATCCCGAGCCCCTCAGGTGAATAATTAAAATATAAGACCAGAGCCCTCAGAGTGAACAATAAAATAAACCGAAGCCCTTCAGGTGAATAATAAAATAAACCTGAGCCCCTCAGTGTGAATAATAAAACAAAACCAGAGCCCCTCAGGTGATATAATAAAATAACCCGAGCCCCTCAGGGTGAATAAATAAAATAAACCAGAGCCCCTCAGGTGAATAATAAAATAAACCCGAGCCCGCTCAGGTGAATAATAAAATAAACCCTGAGCCCCTCAGGTGAGTATATAAAATAAACCAGAGCCCCTCAGTGTGAATAATAAAATAAACCAGAGACCCTCAGGTGAATAATGAAATAAACCCGAGCCCTTCAGGTGAATAATAAAACTAACCCGAGCCCCTCAGGTGAATAATAAAATAAACCCGAGCCAATAATCTCAATAATAAAAAAAAAAAGAGCCCCTCAGGTGGATAATAAAATAAACCAGAGCCCCTCAGGTGAATAATGAAATAATCGAGCCCCTCAGGTGAATAATAAAAATAAACCAGAGCCCTCAGGTGAATAATAAAATAAACCCGAGCCCTTCAGGTGAATAACCTTCAGGTGGTGAATAAATAAATGTCCAAAACCAGAGCCCCTCAGGTGAATAATAAATAAACAGAGCCCACTCAGAGTGAATAATAAAATAAACTCGCCTGCCCTTCAGGTGAATAATAAAATAAACCCGAGCCCTTCAGGTGAATAATAAAATAAACCCGAGCCCTTCAGGTGAATAATAAAACTAACCCGAGCCCCTCAGGTGAATAATAAAATAAACCCGAGCCCTTCAGGTGAATAATAAAATAAACCAGAGCCCCTCAGGTGAATAATAAAAAAATCAAGAGCCCATCAGGTGTATAATAAAATAAACCCGAGACCCCTCAGGTGAATAATAAAATAAACCAGAGCCCTTCAGGTGAATAATAAAATAAACCCGAGCCCTTCAGGTGAATAATAAAATAAACCAGAGCCCCTCAGGTGAATAATAAAATAAACCAGAGCCCCTCAGGTGAATAATAAAATAAACCCGAGCCCCTCAGGTGAATAATAAAATAAACCCGAGCCCCTCAGGTGAATAATAAAATAAACCAGAGCCCCTCAGGTGAATAATAAAATAAACCAGAGCCCCTCAGGTGAATAATAAAATAAACCAGAGCCCTTCAGGTGAATAATAAAACTAACCCGAGCCCCTCAGGTGAATAATAAAATAAACCCGAGCCCCTCAGGTGAATAATAAAATAAACCAGAGCCCCTCAGGTGAATAATAAAATAAACCCGAGCCCCTCAGGTGAATAATAAAATAAACCCGAGCCCCTCAGGTGAATAATAAAATAAACCAGAGCCCCTCAGGTGAATAATAAAATAAACCCGAGCCCCTCAGGTGAATAATAAAATAAACCCGAGCCCCTCAGGTGAATAATAAAATAAACCCGAGCCCCTCAGGTGAATAATAAAATAAACCAGAGCCCCTCAGGTGAATAATAAAATAAACCCGAGCCCCTCAGGTGAATAATAAAATAAACCCGAGCCCCTCAGGTGAATAATAAAATAAACCAGAGCCCCTCAGGTGAATAATAAAATAAACCCGAGCCCCTCAGGTGAATAATAAAATAAACCCGAGCCCCTCAGGTGAATAATAAAATAAACCAGAGCCCCTCAGGTGAATAATAAAATAAACCAGAGCCCCTCAGGTGAATAATAAAATAAACCCGAGCCCCTCAGGTGAATAATAAAATAAACCCGAGCCCCTCAGTGAATAATAAAATAAACCAGAGAGCCCTCAGGTGAATAATAAAATAAACCCGAGCCCCTCAGAATAATAAAATAAACCCGAGCCCCTCAGGTGCATAATAAAATAAACCCGAGCCCCTCAGGTGAATAATAAAATAAACCCGAGCCCCTCAGGTGAATAATAAAATAAACCCGAGCCCTTCAGGTGAATAATAAAATAAACCCGAGCCCCTCAGGTGAATAATAAAATAAACCCGAGCCCTTCAGGTGAATAATAAAATAAACCCGAGCCCCTCAGGTGAATAATAAAATAAACCCGAGCCCTTCAGGTGAATAATAAAATAAACCCGAGCCCCTCAGGTGAATAATGAAATGTAAAACTACTTAGAATTAAAGGTAGGTAAGAAAAGAAAGAAATATTGCAATTAAGGAGATTTAGAATATCTAACGAAGCATTTTTAGAAGGCCTCAATCTCCAAACACGTCAGTAATTAGGTTAGGTACACGAATTTTTCGTTGCTTCAATCATTCTGACAGTCCATCTCATCTTCTTGGACCCATTCTTTTATTATTAACAGAATGTATATTCTGTTAGCTGTCAATAACTTAAATCAATAAATGACAATTTTGCAATAAACCATACCACTTCATTAGTCCTACTATACATAAAATTCATGTAGTTACTTTTATTTAAAGCGTTGGCCTTAATCTCACCTGGTATACCTAGAGTGGCGGGTCGATTCTCGCCTGGGAAGTAGAAATTTAACTATAGACGAACTCATTAAATAAAATCCTTAGTCCATCCCGGACTAAAGAAGGATAGTAACCTGTAGATCACCCGGTACAATTAGCCGTAGAAGCACAATGTGGGCGTTAATAAATAACTTTTTTTTTGTATTTAAAACATTTCCATACATTGTTCAATAGAATTCATTTGAGTTTTTGTTTTTAAAAAATGCTTAAATTAATTCAAATTTGGTAAATAAATAGTCCGTTTTTCAGGAGGAGGTGCGCATTTGCCATCGTTTACTACCTATACATTTGACTACTTGTGTGTAGAATCCTTTTTTGCAATAATTTTGAAAGTTTCGCGCTTCCTAGTTGTAGTTCTAAATAACGCAGTGAGAGTTATTAAAGCTTGAAAAATTTATTAAGAGACCCCCATTTTCATAGTTCCTATATGAGGTTAAATGTGCAAGTTTAATAACATTCATAAAGTATATGTGGTGGCGAAGCGTAGCTCCATAAAAAATACCTAAAAAAAATAAGAGGGGTCATATAGATATATATATCCTAGGCAATCCTAGGGGCGCCGGTTGCCGTGCGGGTTAAAGACTGGGAACATTTACAATACCGCCAATAAGCTGTGAAGGTAAAAAATGTCCGTCACGCAGGGGCTGCGTAAAATAAGCAGATTTCCCACGTGAAGTTATACAATAGATAAATCTACATGCTGGTAACACAATAGCACCGCCAACATCAAGTGAATAAATACAAACGATAATAAGAAACCTCAATCGTAAACAAACAGGTGTGCCAACTTCTCACAGGAAAGAAAAACAATTACGGAAATATATCAGAATATAACATATTAATTTTATTGAAAATTATTTACTATATCTAATACTGTAATTTGTAATGGATCAGAATAATTTTTATCTCAATCAATCAAATTTTAGTAGTCCAAGAACTTAAGAAGGCGGAGGGGTCACGATAACATATTTGCATTTATCTCGTATAATAAAGATCTCTTGAAAACAATTTATGGTATTTAAGCTTCGAATAATGTGGTTTATTACAAAATAGAGTATTGTTTATGTCACATGAGTAGAAGTGGGGGTTTACTGAAGGCTGAAAACTGAAAAATGCAAATATCTCAGTTAATATTCAAGATAGAGAATAAATGTATATAACAATATTTATAGTAAATTTAATTTGCAATATGATTGGTTCCATAAAAGTGTTTGATCCGACGTATGGTAACGGAGATATTTCGAATATTCGAAAATCCCCCCCCCCTCCCACTGGTCCGATTTCAGCCAATACCGAACTTGATCTGTCTTTTTATATAAATCGTTTAAATATCGAGTTTGGTTACAATAAAAAAAAATTGCGACCGCTAGAGCGTTAACAGACAAATATTTATATATAATTTTGAACGAACCTCATTTTCGTTATCTCCGCCATGAGTACGACCTGCTTATAGGTACAGGTTTGGTTCCACCAAGGGAGAAACATTAATTTAAGAGATCACATCCAAAGCGAGCGAGTGCCATGGTGTTTGTGCAATAGCGGGACTCTAGTGAGCACATATATCGACATCCTCTAAGGATGACTAACGATTTTTACTCTCATAGATCCCGTCCACAGGTAAACTGACACTGAGTGAACTGGAACACTGACCTCCGGGTATAATGACGGCAGTAAGCTACTGGAGACAACTCATTCCAGGTCCTCCTTGGTTAATCGGGGTTATACGTTGAGTTGATCATTCTCTACGTAAAACTAAGACGAGTCCTACGAGTGTCACTAGGATTCGTATAATAATCTTCTAGGTCTATAATGTCAACTGAATTATGTATGTATTCATACACATAATTTTAAACGGAAATCATATTCGCCATATCTTATGTAGCGTCGATAGACATTGAAACAATTTGTCGAAAATCGTGGCATCCTCAATAGCTGCTACCCTTAAGGGAAATCTGCTAAAATTCATAGAGAGAGAGAGGGATGAAACATTCTTCCGGTAGAACTCCAGCTGACAAATTAAGTCCTCAAGGACTTAGCACTCCACGCCTATTTCCTTGTCACCCCAAGAATAAGGACATTGACTTATTTTTTTTTTGTTCTAGATGTTGACCCTGAATATTGGCAAGATAAGGCAACAACAAGAGCACGGCACCTGTATGCAGGCATTGTCTGCACCCTTCAAAGCATACCTACAATAGCAGCTGGTTATAGCAAGGACAAAGACCCCAAGTTGCTACCTTCTATAACCCACTTGTCCTTTACTAAATTGAATTCTTCGCTAATATCACTGAATCACTTTTCATTGTTGCGAATATCAAGTGCTGAGTAGTTCGCAATAATTTATAAAAGGCTACGGAGCTCGCAATATGTGTCTCTGGTATTGATATTTGCCAACACTGCATCAGAATATCCACCAATGGGGGCGGTTAAGCTATATTCATAAGATAGGGACATAAGGCATGAAAAATAGTGATACATAGTTATGAAAACACAATATTAACTATCATTCATGTTTTGCTACTTGCCGTTTATTAGCAGATTTCCCTTAAGGGAAATCAGCTATTGAGGTCGTAGTCATGACGCAATTTTCGAAATTTTAGATCTTTTTGCCGTTTTATGCAAAAAGAAAGTTCAAGTTCATTAACGGCTAAAATAGAGAGAAGGGGAGGCGGTGGAGAGCGGTTTAAAGGGAGAGAAATTTGAAAATTCGAAATATCCCCGTAACTATAAGTCGGATCGAAAAAGTGAACAGAATAATTGTTTTTGCAAATTGAATGTACTATAAATATTGTTATGTATAATATTAACCGAGATATTTGCATTTTTCAGCTTTCAGCCTTCAGCAAACCCCCACTTCTACTTATGCTACATAAACAATACTCGGTTATGTAATAAACCACATCATTTGAAGCTTAAATACCAAATATTGTTTTCAAGAGACATTTATTATACGAGATACATGCAAATATGTACTGATGACTCCCCCCCCCCTTCTTAAGTTTTTGGACTACTAAAATTTGATTGATGAGATAAAAATTATTCTGATTCATTATACATTACAGTACTAGATATAGTAAATAGTTTTCAATCAATTTAATACGTTATATTCAGATATATTACGGTAATTGTATTTCTTTCCGATAAGAAGTTGGTAGAACTGATTGTTTACATTTCAGATGCTTTCCACCGGGAGGTTTCTTATTATCGTTTTTATTTATTTACTTAATATTCATGGTGGTGTAGTGTAACCAGTATGTAGATTTATCTATTGTTAAACTTCACGCGGGAAATCTTCTTAGTTTACGCAGCCCCTGCGTGACGGACTTTTGATATTTGCCAATACTGCATCAGATTATATTGAGTGAGCTCGCCACTAAATAAATTCGTTTTGCCCAGAAGGGAATCGAACTCAAGACTCAAGGTTTACTAAGTGCATTGAAACCCATCGCCAAAACTCACAGGACAATCTGAACTACCTTTATCAGAACCGACATTTACTAGTAAAATCTGGTCCGGGGATTTTCTTATAACACTTGCTCTGAATTGTTTACATTGTAATTACCACAATGATTGTAACATTAAATGGAAACAATATTTCGAGTGATGGGGCAAGTACGTCTGGGTGGAAATAAAAAAAAAAAAATAAATAAACGAAAAGAATTTATTTGCAAAGATTAAATACAAACTGAAGCAAGTATATTTACTTTACCTGATAACGGACTGATATTCGGTGACATAACTTTATAGTAGTAGCAAATATTTATGAATGACATGACTGAATATCAAATCACGGCCATTCATTAACATTTGAAGTGCAGAAGTTACTTAATTTATACGTCTAAGACATATCTGCAAGAATGTATTATGTCAGCAGTTTTTAAAGTGCATACTATCAAGTAATATAAGAGCTCAATAAATGTGTTTTACAGACAGTTACATGAGTGTTCCAAGAATATGGAATGAGATGTGACACTTTCCCTTTGATCGTAGATTCAACAGTTCGGAAAAAATGCGGCAAGGATCAATAGAGCAACTCATCCGAGAATATCCTTGACGGGCTCCTATTGAGCGTTAAATCACAAGCTTGTCAATTCAATCCTCAAGAAGGAGATCCAGTCTTCATCTTATATCGTGTCCACTGATGACTCCTTTAGGACTCCAAAAAGTATTCCCAAATTATACCGTTTCCCAGATACTTGGAGTTTGTATTATAATATAATGATATAAATTATAAAAGGGATAGTTTACAAGGTCAATTCAGACTACATATAAACCTAAATTAAAACAAAAAATCCCGTCACGCAGGGGCTGCGTAAACTAACCAGATTTCCCACGCGAAGGTTTATAACTTGATAAATATGCATACAGGTAACACTACCGTGAGTGTCAAGTGAATAAATACAAACGGTAATGAGACACCTTTCAGTCAATTTACAATACGAGTTAAAAACCTCTACAACGGAAAGCGGCTGAATTGTAAACAAACAGGCCGGCCAACCTCGTAGCGCTGAATAGATAGCTAGACCGGAAAGACAAACAATTAATTAAATTTATCCGAATATAGCTCATTAATTTTATTAAAAACCTTTACTTATGCTAGTGCTGTAATTTGTAATGAACCAGAATCAGTTTTATCGCAATCGCTCAAATTTTAGTAATCCAAGAACAAAATAAGGGGGGGGGGAGTCAACAGAACGTATTTGCATATATCTCACAAAGTAGCAATATTTGGTGTTTAACCTTGTAATAAAGTGAGCTTATTGTTAATATGACACGAGTAGGAGTGGGGGTTTGCTGAAGGCTCTAAACTGGAAACTAAATGGAAATAAATGTACATAACAATATTTGAATATATCATTCAATTTGCAATAACATTGGTTCTATGCAATTTTTCGATCATGAGGACAATCTCATAATAATGGAGATATTTTGCATTATTGAAAATCCTCCCCTCTAAAACCCCGCCCCCTCCCACTGGTCCGATTTCAGCCATTAACCAACTTGATCTTTATTTTTACATAAGACGTATAAATATCAAGTGTGGTAGCGAATAAGCAAAAATTGCGACCGCTAGAGCTTTAACAGCAAATATATATATATATATATATATATATATATATATATATATATATATATATATATGGTGTGTTGTTCTTTTCGGAGTTTTGGTCAATGTTGGTGAAATGAATCTTAGTTTATGCCGATATTTCGAGAATCTTTATTTTCTCTTCCTCAGGGCTGTAAAAATTACATGTACTACATTATAATATTGCACATTGTTGTTATACATTGTTATAAAAGGGTGTTTTTTCCTTATTATTACTTACCAAGACTAAATATATTTATAGACTATTATACATTCTTATTGCACTATGACTAGGGTTATAGTAACCTTCCTTGTTTTGTTTACATAGCAGGGTCACAGCCTTTTGTATGTTTTATATATTTATAGTATGGTGTATTTGTTCGTTAAACTATATTATAATTGTTGTACTGTGGTTCTTATATTATTTTACAATGGTTATTGCTATGCACTATTTTAATTATTGCTATGTTTTGTTAAATCTATGTTATTGCCACTTACCACTATGTTATTGCAACTTATATTATTTTACAATAATTATTGCTATGCACTATTACAATCATTGTCATGTTATTTTAAATTATAATTATTGTTGTGTTATGTTAAAGTTATTCCTATGTTGTATTTATGTTGCTATTTTTATTCTTATTATTATTATTTTTATAACAATGTATAACAACAATGTGCAATATTATAATGTAGTACATGTAATTTTTACAGCCCTGAGGAAGAGAAAATAAAGATTCTCGAAATATCGGCATAAACTAAGATTCATTTCACCAACATTGACCAAATCTCCGAAAAGAACAACACACCACATATAAATACAACCTGGTCGAAAACATCAGCACAATTATATATATATATATATATATATATATATATATATATATATATATATATATATAACCTCATTTTCGTCAACTCCTGGGTAGGATCAATGGACATTTAAAAAAAATTTTTGTAAATCGAGCCATGAGTAAGACCTCAATAGCTGATAATAGGTTATTATTAATATAACATGAGTAGGAGTGGGGGTTTACTGAAAGCGGAAAACTATAAAATCCAAATAACTCGGTTAATATTCATGATACAGAAAATATGTATAGAACAATATTTATAGATCATTTAATTTGCAATAAGATTAGTTCTATACAATATTTCGATCCGACGTATAGTGACAGTAATATTAAGAAAATCCTCCCCTCTAAACCGCCCCCCCCCTACCACTTGCCCGATTTCAGCCATTAACGAACTTGATCTTTCTTTTTACATAAAACGTTTAAATATCGAGTGTGGTAACGAACTATCAAAAATTGCGACCACTAGAGCAGTAACAGACAAATTATTTATTTATTTGTTTATTTGTTTATTAACGTCCACGTTTTGCAACTTAGGCTAATCGGGACGGGTTATCAACAGGTTACCACCCTTTTCTAGCCAGGGTGGGATTTTAGGACGTTATTTAATGAATTTCGTCACTAAATAATTTCCTTTGCCCAGGCGAGAATATAACGAGTTCAATTATAGATATACCCACAAATTATATATATATATATATATATATATATATATATATATATATATATATATATATATATATATATTATTTGAACTGGCCTCATTTTCGTCATCTACTAGGTAGGATCGATGGACATTTGAAGAAAAATTTCGAAAATTCCGTCATGAGTACGAACTCAATAGCAGATTTCCCTTAAGGGAAATCTACTAAAAGCCTGTCACACAGGTGCTGAGTAGACTAAGCATATTTCCCATCTGCTACAATGCCAAGCTCATGACGTCATCCCACATCCTATTCTATATTTCTCCCGTAATTAGAAGCCTTTGTAAACAGGACTTGAAGTGTAACTAAACATGAGATGATTTGTGGTATAGCTCCTAAAAGTGAAAATCGCGTGGATTGAAAACCAAGAAATATGAATAACTGGGTTGACATGGAAGTCAGAATAAATGTTTACATCATATTTGGGCAACCACCGGGCCGCGGTAGGGCTAGATCTGGCCTGTGAGACATTTTGAAAAACACAATTAAACCAAAATATTACACTACTCACTCCAGATGAGGAAGATGAGGAGAGATTTGTGCGTTTGGCAGTACTTATAAATGCACACATTTCTTTTCAATGGTGAAAGTTAATAAATCAAGACATCGTACAAGGCTGACTGACGATAATTTTGAATATTATTTTCGTCTTTATATGTGTGGAGTTAATCCATCGATGGATTAGTTTCCCAAATTCAAGCTCAAGTGTCTCATTGGCTTAGGTGTCCCTATTTAACTTTCGTTGTTTGTAATAAATCCAAATTTTACGATTTAATTATTATCTTGTACCATTTTTTTCCCCATTTCAATTTGTTATTTATAAATTGTATTATAATTAAATTGTCGTTATAATTTCATGCCTGATATCTATCGTTCAAAAATTATGAACACTACTTTAAAAAGCACTACTTTTAAAAGCGGCCCGCGAACGTATTTGCACACTAAAGTTTGGCCCACACATGTCAAAGGTTGCCCACACATGTCAAAGGTTGCCCACGTCTGGTTTACATCATCCATTATAAAAGATTACACTTTCAACGAGATTGTTTATATTATATTTAACCACCCGTTCATTAATAATGGATATATCGATTTTTTGAATTTTACTTTTCTAAACACCCACTCCTTCTTATCATGTTTCAATAATTTACGAAACTATTTGCGACACTTCTTGACAGTTATAGATTTCCATTGCTAATTATTAAGGTTAAGATTGCCTGAAATACTCATCCAACTCCACTTCTTACATTGTCGACGACGACAAAACGGAGCAAAACACAATCTCCTAATTGGTGGTAGTCTGGTCCTAAGACCCCGTCAGGTCAAAATCCAGGACGTTCGGTCGGTTTCCTCTCTCTTCTTATCCCTTGTACAGTTAAGAACTTACTTCCATTGTATTATTCTATATAGTCTAGTTTAAGAATTTCGGATGTTTTTACTGTTCCGAATTAATTAATTAATTAAAAATATTAACTGTTTGATTGAGTGAAAGATTTTAATGAGATGTTATTTAGTTTAGAGGGGGAGAATTTTGAAAATTCGGAATATCAGCGTTACTATAAGTCGGATAGAAAAAGTGTATAGAATGAATCTTATTGTAAATTAAATGTACTATATATATTGTTATATACATTTATTCTCTATCTTGAATAATAACCGAGATATTTGCATTTTTCAGTTTTCAGCCTTCAGCAAACCCCCACTTCTACTCGTGTTACATAAACAATACTCTGTTATATTATAAACCACATTATTCAAGCAAATATATTCTTGGGTCCCCCCCCCTCCCGTCTTAATAAATTCTTGTAGTAATAAAATTTGATTGATTGAGATAAAAATTATTCTGATTCATTATAAATTACAGTACTAGATATAGTATATAGTTTTCAATAAAATTAATATGTTCTATTTTGATATATCTCAGTCATTGTTTTTTCTTTCCGTTGTCTATCTATTGTTAAACTTCACGAGCGAAATCTGCTTAGTTTGCGCAACCCCTGCGTGACGGACTTTCTGTTTATTGTGTTATCTATTCGACTCTGTAATACCTTTTTTTTAAATACTGTATTAGATATAGATTACTTAGTGTTTTTTTGTGTGTCTACAGGGCAAACTGACGATGATGCACTGCACCGAAAGTGCTCTGTCGCTTCAATAAATTGTTGCTGTGGAAGTGCGCCATTTTTCCTCTGCCTGTAATAGAATTCACTTCCACCTGCAGGAGTGCCAACTTGGACGCGGGCACTTGTATGAGTTATGATTTCATCTCAAACTGATGGAGGGTCAGCGCAACGAAATCGTAGATAAACCGCACAAAATATAAAAGAGGGATGCCAATTTAAATTTTTAGTTTTCACCTCTGCTCCTCCTGGCCTAATTTCAAATAAGGAAAAGTCCTTCACGCAGGGGCTCCGTTAACAGAGCAGATTTCTCACGTGCGTCAATTATTTGCATTTATCTCAAAACGTAATAGTTCAATGAAAACAATATATGGTATTTGGGGTTCAAATAAAATGCTTCATAGTATAACAGCCTATGGCTAATAGGACATGAGTAGAAGTGGGGGTCTACTGAAGGCCGAAAACAATATCTAGGCCGATTGCAAATATCTCGGTTAATAACCAAGATAGTGAAAAACATACAAAACAACATTTATAGAACATTAAGTTTGCAATAAAATTGGTTCTATACTATTTTTCGATCAGAGTCATAATAACGAAGATATTAAGAATTTTCGAAATCCCCCCCTCTAAATCTCCCCTCCACCTGATCCGATTGTTACCGTTAACGAACTCGATCATTAGTTTTACATAATGCGTTTAATAGATTTTTAAACTATTTATTTTTTTTTTTTTTTTTTTTTTTTTTTTTTTTTTTTTTTTTTAAATTCTTTTGGATTCTATATTTTGTTTGTCAATTTGTTGTGTTTGATTTCTATTATTGATCGATTTCAATTTATTGTTCAATTTCTATTATTTGAGTTACCATTTTTGTTTTCTATTTCTGTTTTGTGTTCCATTTCTATTTTTGTTCTATTTCTATTTTTGTGTTATTTCTATTTTTGTGTTCCATTTCTATTTTTGTTCTATTTCTGTTTTGTGTTCCATTTCTATTTTTGTTTTTCCATTTTGTTTTTGTGTTCCATTTCTGGTTTTTGTTTTCCATTTTGTTTTTGATTTCCATTTCTGTGTTTTGTTTTTCCATTTGGTATTGTGATCCATTACAGTCCTGTTTTTCGTTTCAGTTCTGTTTGTCTGTTTCTGTTTTCTGTTCCATTTCTGTTTTGTGTTACTATTCTATGTTTCATGTTACATTTCTGTTATGTTGTTTTATGTTTCGTTTAAATTAATTTTGTTTCGTTTCGTTTTATTTTTGTTTTTATGTTGTTTTTTTTTTTTTAATTTTATACAGTTTTTTCCAAGAGCAACATCGCCACAGCTGCGAAGCTCCAAATAAATAAATAAATAAAATAAACTATTATGTATGCAAGCACTGTTGATTGAAATGATGATGCTCATACTCTAAAAGAAAATATACTATATCCTCCCAATATATAACTATCGATTATTAACTCGCTAACAGCTAAATAAAGATCTACTGATTAGACAGCTGGCACTCATAAATCCCTTATCAACAATATACCATTCGTAAATTTGGAATGGATTGATTTTGGCAGATGCGGGTATCGGATAGTTTGTCTTACATCAGCACAAATAGACTATCAACTAGAATCGCTGATAAAAGAGTCTTTAGAGCAATCAAATCCATTATCAGGATTTCGTTAAACAAGCAACGATAAGATCTAACAGTAAAACTCACTGAGCTGGAGCCATCAAAATACACACTGCATTAGACATAACAAAGGTACGCAGGTTCTAATAAAATCATTTGACCAGCTATAAGAAGTCGGTTAAGAAGAAAAAGAAAGTCCGTCACGCAGGGGCTGCGTTAACTAAGCAGATTTCCCACGTGCGCCACGTGTTTGCATTTATCTCAAAACTTAAAAGTTCAATGAGAACAATATTTGGTATTTAAGCTTCTTATAGAGTGCTTCATAACATAATAGAGCATTGTTAACATGAGATGAGTAAGAAATCCTCCTCTCTAAACCCCCCCCCCTCCCACTGGTCCGATTTCAGCCATTAACGAACTTCATCTTTATTTTTACATAAAACGTTTAAATATCGAGTTTGGATCAAGCAAAAATTACGACCGCTAGAGCGTTAACGGACAAATATATATATATATATATATATATATAATTATGAACGGACTTCATTTTCGTCATCTACTGGGTAGGATCGATGGACATTTGAAGAAAATTTTCGAAAATCGCGTCATGAGTACGACCTCAATAGCTCATTTCCCTTAAGGGAAATCTGCTAATATACTATATCCTCCCAATATATAACTATCGAATATTAACTCGGTAACAGCTAAACAAATATCTACTGATAAGACAGCTGGCCTTATCAACAATATACCATTCGTAAATTTGGAATAGATTGATTTTGGCAGATGCGGGTATCGGGGAAATCTGCTAAAAGGAAGGATTATCATCTTCTAGCTACCACTAAGTGGATCCACTATTGATTACACGCCACTTCCAATGATGGCAGAACTAATGGCTGTTTGACCTAATCTATCAGGATCACGGACGGGATATCATGTGCCGAATTTAGGTCTCAGCTAGCCACATCAATATCTATAATTATGGAGGATATTTCCATGAAATGATTTAGTTTGAGTTCAATGGCTGAAGGTCATTACACAATTGGTTTAACTTTAAAACATTTTATTTGATCCGACGTCTAGTTTCAAAGAGACAATTATCGGCCGAATCTCAATACATTTTATAAGTAAAAGAAACATTTCCATCAACCTCAAAGAAATGATAGTTTGACATAACACTGGAACTAAAAATTGCTTTCCAAATCAGTAAATAATCTTATTTCAATAAAAATATTTAACAATAATTATTTCAACTATTAATAAATTAAGTATTGATAAATAACTAAGGCAATAAAGAAGAAAAATCAGGTAATGAAAAGTTTGTTCACCCTCGTTTCCCGTTCTCAGCAATTATTCAAAATTCTGTAGTCAAAAAAAAAGTCCGTCACGCAGGGGCTGGGTAAACTAAGCAGATTTCCCACGGGAAGGTTTACAGCAGATAAATCTACATACCGGTAACAACACCACCGTGAATATTAAGTGAAGAAATACAAACTATAATAAGAAACCTACCGACGGAAAACTTGTGAAATGTAAACCAACAGGTCTGACATCGGCTCAGGGGAAAGAAAACCAATATACATACGGGTAACACTACCGTGAATGCTCAGTAAATGTACAAGTAAATAATCCCTACAACGGAAAGCGGCTGAATTGTAAACAAACAGTCAAGCCAACCTCGTATATAACCCCTGGTCCGATTACAGCCGATAACGAACTTGATCTTTCGTTTTACAAAAACGACTAAATATCGAGTTTGGTAACGATCAAACAAAAATCGCGACCGCTAGAGCGGTAACAGACAAATATATATATATTCACTTTTGAACGAACATCATTTTCGCCATCTACTATGTAGGATCGATGGGTATTTGAAGAAAAATTTCTGAAAATTCCGTCATGAGTACGACCTCAATAGTTGATTTCCCTTAAGGGAAATCTGCTAAATGAAACATGCCCCACCAAATCACCATTTTCGCCAAGGAAAGTGATACTAAAGTAAACAGGGTCATAAGTTGGTAAACAAATTAATTGAAAAATAGTAACACTTATTCATTGAGGAACACTGAAATTCTTCTAAGCATATGCCCTTGACAGTTTTCAAATATAACTGAGTAACAAACCTACATTCGCCTCAAGAATAGAAATGATTTACTTCTGCTAAGCCGAAATTTGAATATAAAAAATTGTACATGTCATGAAATTTAATGAGCAGCTGTAAGACCCAGGAAAATCTTTATTACCATTTAATAAAAAAAAGAATTGAAAAACATCCCAATATGAATATTTTTCTATTCTACTCATAATAGTATTGTTTTACATTTTTTTTTTTCTTTGGCTATACTTTTTCTGAAAAGAAAGGCATATAAAAGAGAATAGTTAAATATATTTAAACATTCGCAGATGCATTAACAACCTAAATTTATAATGCTTTACAATTATGTTTGTACTAAAGAAAACAATTGATACTACATATGTGAATCGACTAGATAACGAAAAGGTACGTCACTTACTAGAAAAAAATAATAAATCTCCCCACTAAAACCATTAATTATAATAAGTACTCCAGCAAAAGCAGCTGGATAATATATTGTTATTAATTATTAACGTCCACTTTCTGCAACTAAGGCTAATTGGGACGGGTTATCTACAGGTCACCACCCTTTTCCTTTTTAGGATGTTATTTAATGAATTCCGTCACTAAATAATTTCCTTTGCCCAGTCGAGAATCGAACTCGCCACTCGAAGGACAAGATATAATAACTGAAGTAAAATGGCTATTAATAATTCGCTCCATGTTACAGAAAGTATAGACATGCCCGTCTGAAGTTGGATAAAGCACCTAACCGCTCATAAAACCCTGCCATAAAATGCCCGTTGAATAACGTCATAATCCTTTTCAAGTGGCCTGGAAGGTTATACGGCTATAAACAGAAAGAGCTCGTTTTTTATAGTTTCTTCTTCTTTTTGGCATAACCTTGTTAATTCGTAGCCAGAGAAAGCCTTCGCACTCTTTGAAGGTGTAGTCTCAACTCCGACACGAAATTATGGAACAATATTAGTACATTCAAATCTCAATAAGATAATGTTATTCAATTATATTAAGATCATCAGACCAATAATCAATATTATGATGTATAATATAGTTTAAGCACCTGGCATTCCTTTGGAAATGTATAGAGATTGAATTATGATTGCGTTTTTTTTTCGCAAGGCACTATGCACAATATTAGCAGATTTCCCTTAAGGGAAATCAGCTATTGAGGTTGTACTCATGACGGAATTTTCGAATTTTTTCTTCAAATGTCCATCGATCCTAGCCAGTAGATGACGAAAATGAGGTCCGTTCAAAACTGTATATATATACCTATATATATATACATATATATATATATATACATATATATATATATATATATATATATATATATATATATATATATATATATTTTTCTGTTACCGCTCTAGCGGTCGCAATTTTTGTTTGATCGTTACCAAACTCGATATTTAGTCGTTTTATGTAAAAAGAAAGACCAAGTTCGTTAACGGCTGAAATCGGACCACGGGGAGGGGGGTTTAGAGGGGAGGATTTTCGAAAATTCGAAATATCTCCGTTACTATTCGTCGGATCGAAAAATTGTACAGAATCAATCTTATTGCAAATTAAATTTACTATAAATATTGCTCTATATATTTATTCTGTATCTTGAATAGTAACCGAGATATTTGCATTTGTATTCTGCGTGTGGTCACCAGTAGGCTATGTTCGGACTTTCCGCCGAGAGCTCTGGCGGCCGTTTCCATAACTATAGGTTTAGAGGTTAGGTTAACTGTTTTTTGGGGCTAGAAACTACTGGGTTATTACGCCCTAAATAATGTTTTTTAGGTTTAGAGGTTTCTTACTACTACAGTTGTTATTAGGCAGATTTCTCAATTGTAAAACTTCACGTGGGAAATCTGCTTAGTTTACGCAGCCCCTGCGTGACGGACTTTTTTTTATATTTCCCCTCTAATATGGGATTAAAAGTTGCCGTTTATCGAGTTATAAATCAAGGCAAGATACAATTTTAATAGATTCATAAATTGGAATGAATTGTGGCCTATAACAATATCTCTATAGTATATTACGTTACAAGGGCCGAAAGTGGCACTTTACGTTGCGAGATCGTGTTTGACTGGCGAGGCGAAGCCCGAGCCTGTTAATTCGATCGAGCATCGTAAAGTCACTTTCTGTACGAGTAATGTACAATACTTTTCATCACGAGGCAAAAACGCATATTAATAACTTAAAGATACAATGTAAGAAATTAAAGTGACACATTATTTTATTTGAAATAAAACATCTGTTTATTAACCTATAATAGAAGAAAAGTACTGATATAACCTCCTTCAAACACATGTTTATTAGTAACAGGTAAGGTTAGCGCACCGAAAAGATTTTTCAGTACTAGTCCCGAAAAGAGCTATTTTACGGACTCAAACCTAGTATTGAAAACACATGTTTTTTGACGCAGTATAATGAAAAAGATATTGTGAATAACAAAGTACGCAATTTATCAATGTGAAATGTTGGCAAAAAACGAATGGAAAACAAAATGTTAAGCTTATTCGTTTCGGGCCTAACTTACAATCTTAATATCATCTAGTAGAAGTTAGTCGCTTACTCAAATACTAAGTTTAGTTGATGTACAATAGTGTTGACTGTATATCTTGTTGGTACATTCCTAAACAAGCACATGCCTTTATGCGCGTGTATGTGTAAAAATATGTGAAACTATATTTATTTTAACCGACCATTGACAGGCAACCTACCAGTAGGAGGCTAATGTAAACATAAAAGCCCGTCACGCAAGGGGCTGCGTAAACTAAGCAGATTTCCCACGTAAAGTTACACAATAGAGAAATCTCCGTACTAGTGCCGAACAGTTACGGAAACGGCCGAACTAGCTTTCGGCGGAAACGAATAGAAGCGACCAATAGCTCGTCCGTTACACTTAATAAAAAAGCAAATATTTCGGTTAATAATCAAGATAGATAATAAATGAGCAATAATTATAGTAAATTTAATTTGCAATAAGATTGGTTCTGTACAATTATTCGATCCGACGTATAGTAACGGAGATATTAAGAATTTTCGAAATCCTCCCTCTAAAGCCCCCCTCCCACTGGTCCGATTTCAGCCGTTAACGAACTTGATCTTTCTTTTTAGATAATGCGACTAAATACCCAGTTTGGTGACGATTAAACAAAAATTGCGACCACCAGAGCGTTAACAGACATATATATATATATATATATATATATATATATAATCTTGAACGGACCTCATTTTTGTATCTCCTAGGTAGGATCGATGGACATTTGAGGAAATTTTTCAAAACTCGCGTCATGAGTACGAACGTTCCCTTAAGGGGAATCTCCTAAAACCGTTAACATTTCTTCAATAGCCATTCCATATTTCACAAACAAAACAAGAGTATGACTGTACAACGTAACAACATTATGGATATGACATGAAATTGAATTGACTATTTTGTGCATACATTAATGTAATCTTTATAATGCGATGGTAAGCCATTTTTACATCAGCCTGAGTAACACAGTTAGAAGATTGCTTCAGTTATCCGTGATCCATTTCATATTTTCCTCGTATTGCAATATAAAGCCTGGAATTAATTTTATCATATTTTATCTAATAATCCAAAGATGGCGCAATCGTGAAACAATATTATTTGAACACTCGAATGAGCATAAATTCGACACAAGTTGCACAATATTCGTCACCTTTGGCACTCGTAAAATAAGATAATTATTTGTCATATGATGACAATGGAGGGGTTATTTATTGTATGAATTAATTTTATCTTTATATTTTTCAGGTGAAACCATTTTTATTTTTAACATAGCTTTTTCAGAAATATTAGTATTTTAGCAGATTTCCCCTAAGGGAAATCAGCTATTGAGGTTGTACTCATGACGGAATTTTCGAGATTTTTCTTCAAATGTCCTTCTATCCTACCTAGTAGATGATGAAAATGAGGTCCGTTCAAAACTGTATATATATATATATATATATATATATATATATATATATATATATATATATATTTGTCTGTTACCGCTCTAGCGGTCGCAATTTTTGTTTGATCGTTACCAAACTCGATATTTAGTTGTTTTATGTAAAATGAAAGATCAAGTTCGTTAACGACTGAAATCGGGCCAGTGGGAGGGGATTTAGAGGGGAGGATTTTCGAAAATTCGAAATATCTCCATTACTATACGTCGGATCGAAAAAGATAACAGAATCAATCTTATTGCAAATTAAATTTACTATAAATATTGCTCTATACATTTATTCGTTATCTTGAATATTAACTGAGATATTTGCATTTGTATTCTGCTTGTGCTCGGCAGCAGTCTAATTTCGGACATTCCGCCGTGAGCTCTGGCGGCCGTTTTCGTAACTATTCGTCCCTCGTGAAAAGGTTTAGAGGTTTCTTACTACTACAGTTGTTATTAGGCAGATTCCTCTATTGTAAAACTTCACGTGGGAAATCTGCTTAGTTTACGCAGCCCCTGCGTGACGGACTTTTTTAACTTGTTTTGACTTTGGCACATAGTGTTTTAGCACTAGGGAAATCAGCTATTGAGGTCGTACTCATAACGCGAGTTTCGAAAAATCTCATCAAATGTCCATCGATCCTACCCAGGAGATGACGAAAATGATGTCCGTTCAAAATTATATATATATATATATATATATATATATATATATATATATATATATATATATATATTTGTCTGTTAACGCTCTAGCGGGCGCAATTTTTGTTTGATCGTTACGAAACTCGATATTTAACCGTTTTATGTAAAAAGACAGATCAAGTTCGTTAATGGCTGAAATCGGACCAGAGGGAGGGGGGTATTTAGAGGGGGGATTTTCAAAAATTCGAAATATCTCCGTTATTATGCATCGGATCGAAAAATTGTATAGAACCAATCTTATTTCAAATTAAATTTACTATAAATATTGTTATATACATTTATTCTCTATCTTGAATATTAACCGAGATATTTGCATTTTTATGAAGTCTGTGGTCGGGTATAGTTCGGATTAGATCGGCCATTTTCGTCAGTACTCGGCTCAGGTGGAAGCTTCTTCTAACCTTATAGGTCGTTTATAACCTTACCTTACCTTCATTGCTTTGTGAGATGTAATACGGTCTGTTCATCCGCCCCCCCCCCTTCTTTAGTTCTTGTACTACTAAAATTTGAGTTATTAAAATATAAATTATTTTTACAATTCAGAAGCCTTTTCAGTTGGGAATTTATTAAAATTAACTGAAAGTTTTCTTATTACCGTTTGTATTTATTCATGGTGGGCTTGTATTAACAGTATGCAGATTTCTCTATTGTAAAACTTCACATGGGAAATCTGCTTAGTTTACGCAGCCCCTGCGTGACGGACTTTATTAACTTGTTTTGACTTTGGCACATAGTGTTTTATTCTTAAAAACTTTACATTATTACTTGTATTAAAATTATGATATAAATTCCCAATGGTTTGTAAGACTGATTTTCTATCCTAAAATTTCCCCGCCTATTTTTCTATCCCAAAATTTCTGTTGTTAACCCCCTCCCACTCTCCCTAGTCCGATTTCAGCCATTAACGAACTCGATCTTAAGTTTTACATAAAACGTTTCAGTATTGAGTTTGGCAACCATATATGATTCGTCACGCAGGGGTCACGTAAGCAAAGCAGATTTCCCACGTGCTGGTATGACACACTACTGATCTCATCTCGCCTTATATTTTCTATTTCTAAATAAAAGTCCGATGAGTGGAAGTGGTGGTCTTAAGGCTGAAGACAATAATTTAACTAACTAACTCTCTGAACATTTGAGTACAAAAAGTCCGTCACGCAGGGGCTGCGTAAACTAAGATTTCCCACGTGAAGTTTTACAATAGAGAAATCTGCCTAATAATAACAGTAGTAGTAACCTATTCTCACGAGGACGAATAGTTAGTGAAACGGCCACACTAGCGCTCGGCGGAAACTCCCAACATAGCCGACCACACTCACAATACAAATGCAAATATCTCGGTTAATATTAAAGATACAGAATAAATGTATAGAACAATATTTATAGCCAATTTAATTTGCAATAAGATTGGTTCTATACAATTATTTGATCCGACATATGGTAACGGAGATATTTCGAATTTTCGAAAATCCCCCCTCTAAACCCCCCCCCCTCCCACTGGTCCGATTTCAGCAAATAACGAACTTGATATTCCTCTTTACAAACAACGATTACATACAGAGTTTGTTAAAGAACAAACAAAAATTGCGACCGCTAGAGCGTTAACAGACATATATATATATATATATATATATATATATATATATATATATATATTATATATAAATATATAATTTTGAACGGAATTTTCGTCATCTCCTGGTGAAGGATCTTAGATGCCGATATTTGAAGAAATTTTTTGAAACTCGCATCATGAGTACGACCTCAATAGCTGATTTCATTTAAGGGGGGGTTGCGCAAACTAAGCAGATTTCTCTCGTGAAGTTTAACAATAGATAGACAACGGAGATATATCAAAATATAACATATTAATTTTATTGAAAACTATATACCATTAACAAACTTGATCTTCCTTTTTACATAAAACGATTAAATTCCGAGTTTAGTAACGATCAAACAAAAATTGCGACCGCTAGAGCGTTAACAGATATATATATATATATATATATATATATATATATATATATATATATATATATATACAGTTTTGAAAGGACCTCATTTTCGTCATCTGCTAAGTAGGATCGATGGACATTTGAAGAAAAATTTCGAAAATTCCGTCATGAGTACAACCTCAATAGCTGATTTCCCTTAAGGGAAATCTGCTAAAATTAAAGTTACCGGACTTATGTAGATCAGGGATGAGCAACATGTGGCCCGTAGGCCGCTTGCGGCCCATTAAACATAATAAACATTATGCGGCCCGCCAAGCATTTCTAAAATTGAATTTATTTTATCGACTTTCTCAAATCAATATATTGTTATAAAATTAATTATAATAAAAGTCCGCCACGCAGGGGCTGCGTAAACTAAGCAGATTTCCCACGAGAAGTTTTACAATAGAGAAATCTGCCTACTAATGACTGTTGTAGTAAGAATCTCTAAACCAATTAACGAGGGACGAACAATACTCTGTAACATAATAAATCACATTATTCGAAGCTTAAATACCAATAATTCACTATGTTGAATATTAACAGAGATATTTGCATTTGTATTAAGTGTGTGTGTGTGTGTGTGTATGTGGTCGACAGAAGTCGGCTATATTCTTCTACTTTCCGCCGAAAGCTAGTTCGGCCGTTTCCAAAAATGTTCGTCCCTCGTGAATCGGTTTAGAGATTCTTTACTACTACTGTTATTAGTAGGCAGATCTCTCTATTGTAAAACTTCACGTGGGAAATCTGCTTACGCAGCCTAATATAGATCTTGACAGGTGCTTTATGCAGGTAACCTTGAGCCTACAAGCTGTAGAACACTCATTGTGAAAGCATCTTGGCACGTGGCCTAACGTTACGATATGGCTTGCCCAGGTGACACAACTCCACAACACAAGAGGGGATAAAACCACGTCGGAAACATTAATGAAAGGGAAATGTTTTAAATGTTTTATAAGTCTCAAGATAACAGTAGCAATTAAACACACATTCACTCACGCGTGCGCACACATACAAAAGCAGACCAAAAAAGTCCGTTACGCAGTGGCTGTGTAAACGAAGCAGATTTCCCACGTAAAGTTATACAGTAGAGAAATCTCCATACGAGTGCCGAACAGTTACGGAAACGGCCGAACTAGATTTCGGTGGGAACGATTAGCAGCGACCATAGCTCGTCCGTTACACTTAATAAAAAGTCCGTCACGCAGGGGCTGCGTAAACTAAGCACATTTCCCACGTAAAGTTATACAGTAGAGAAATCTCCATACGAGCGCCGAACAGTTACGGAAACGGTCGAACTAGCTGCGGGTGGGAACGAATAGGAGCGACCATATTTCGTCAGTTAAACTTAATAAAAATGAAAACATCTCGGTTAATATTCAAGGTAGAGAATTAATGTATATAACATACATACATATATACATTTTGAATGGACCTCATTTTCGTCATCTCTGAGGATGTTGATGGACATTTGAAGAAAAAATTCCAAAATCGCGTCATGAGTACGACCTCAATAGTTGATTTCCCTTAAGGGAAATCTGCTAAAAGCAAATTAACAGAGATTTGAATGTTATATACAAGTTCTTCTCTCGTATGAAACTGCGTTTCAGTTACCTAAACCTCAAAATTACTCTGCGAAAAACTAACCAGGTTTTCCGCAGAGTAATTTTGAGGTTGAGGTCACTGAAACGAGACAATGAAAATTAAAAAAAGCCCGTCACGCAGGCGCTGCGTAATCTAAGCAGATTTCCCACGTGAAGTTTTACAATAGAGAAATCTGCCTAATAACAACTGTAGTAAGTTAAGAAACCTCTAAACCTAAAACATTATTTAGGGCGTAATAACCCAGTAGTTTCTAGCCCCAAAAAACAGTTAACCTAACCTCTAAACCTATTCACGAGGGACGAATAGTTATCGAAACGGCCGCCAGAGCTCTCGGCGGAAAGTCCGAACATAGCCTACTGGTGACCACACGCAGAATTCAAATGCAAATATCTCGGTTAATATTCAAGATAGAGAATAAATGTAGGAGTATATAACAATATTTATAGTAAATTTAATTTGCAATAAGATTGATTCTGTACAATTTTTCGGTCCGACGTATAGTAACGGAGATATTTCGAATTTTCGAAAATCCTCCCCTTTAAACCCCTCCCTCCCACTGGTCCGATTTCAGCCGTTAACGAACTTTATCTTTCTTTTTACATAAAACGACTAAATATCGAGTTTGGTAACGATCAAACAAAAATTGCGACCGCTAGAGCGGTAACAGACAAATATATATATATATATACAGTTTTGAACGGACATCATTTTCGTCATCTCCTGGGTAGGATCGATGGACATTTGAAGAAAAATTTCGAAAATTCCGTCATGAGTACAACCTCAATAGCTGATTTCCCTAAAGGGAAATCTGCTAAAATCGTTGACTTCCCACAATTGATATGTTACAGATGATGTAGACAATAATGTTTAAACATATATTTGTGTTACACGTGTTTGATCTACAACCTGATGTACAAGTGTTATATGTTTCTGATCTAAGTCCCAAGAGCGACCTCAAAGCAAACTGTCTTATCGCGTGTGCTTAAGGATTGTAGTGTAGCGTGAGCTGATACAAGGTCGATTTATAATTAAGTACCTTTCTTCTATCCAAGGCTTTCACTAGGCGGCCAAGCAATAAGACGGATATCTGCAAATATGTAATACATTTCGTAATACATTCATTTTCTTGTGGATTCAGAGATGACAAGTAATTTGATTTGCTCATCCCTCCCCCCCCCCTCCACAAAGTTAAAGTTCTATATAATGGGAAAAAACGTCAACGCGTCCCCTATATATAACTGTATTTCAGGGCAAAGCTTCATTGTTGGGTGAAGGTGTTTTCAATGATACGTGCCGAACCGCGGATATTGAAGCTTCGCAGCTGGGGCGATGTTGCTAAAAAAAAAAACACAATAATTAAAAGCGAAATGGAACACAAAAACCGAAAAGGAGCACAAAATAGAAAGAAAATACAAAGTAGAAAGAAAACACAAAAATAAAATGTCAAAACAGGTTCAAAACTGAAAATCTAAACATTGAATCACATTGGACAATAGGGAAATCATTCGTAAAATATTTAAATAATAAATAAATAAATAGATAGATAAATAAATCAACGATTAAAATAAAATAAGTATCTAAAATGAATAAAAGGGGCTCAGGTTAGCCATGCGAGTTAAAGCGTTGACCTTTATCTCACATGGTAAACCTAGAGTGGCGAGTTCGATTCATACCTGGGCAAAGGAAATTATTTAGTGACGAAATTCATTAAATAACGTCCTAAAATCCCACCCTGGCTAGAAAAGGGTGGTAACCTGTAGATAACCCGACCCGATTAGCCTAAGTTGCAAAAAATGGACGTTAATAAATAATAATAATAAAATGAATAAAAGAAATTCAATTTTGTGTTAAATTGTTATACATATATATTTGCGCTCTAAAATAAATTTTATAATTTACTTACACATGTGCGCGAGCGACTTGAGTGTGTGTGTGTTCACTCACTCGAGTGTGTATTAGAGAGGAGTTTTTAGGAAAATAGTCACCTGTAACAGCTTATATATTATCCTAAACCTTAATTATTTTAAGGTTTAGGATAATATATAAGCTGTTACAGGTGACTATTTACCTAAAAACTCTGTACCTCCCTAATACACACTCGAGTGAGTGAACACACACACTCAACTCGCTCGCGCACATGTATAAGTAAATTATAAAATTTATTTTAGAGCGCAAATATATATGTATAACAATTAAACACAAAATTAATCCTCCCATTCTTTCCACTTAGGTATAAACGAAGTTAGCCTTCGTAGGCATAACATAATATCCAACGTAAAAATATCGAGTTCGGTAACTGAAAAAAGGTCCGATGAATAAATTAAGCAGGTTTCCTAGGCACCTTCCATTATTTGCATTAAGATTGGTTCTATACAACTTTTCGATCGATTTGCAACAAAAAGAAAATATTTTAAAAAAATATAGAATAAAGAAGATATTTTGAATTTTCGAAATCTCACCCCCCCTCCCATCACTAAACATCTCCTTCTCCAGTCCGATTTTAGCCGTTAACGAACAGGATCTTTAGTTTTATATGAAACTAAATGAATGGACATTCCTCATCTCCTAGGTAGAATTGATGGAGATTTGAAGAAATTTTTCGAAATCGTGAGTACAACAGCTGATTTCCCTTAAGGTAAATCTGCTAAAGAATATTAGAATAATAAACTGAATTTCCTATAAGAGCTAAAATTTACACCATTTTCATAAAATGTTTACCTTCATCTCTTTTACACAATAACCCTAGCCCCTACCCCCTAAGGAAAATGTAGGAGAAATAAGATTTACTCCAGAAAGGTTTTTATTCAATTTGGAATCCCGGCTATTTCCGAAGGGGTTTATAAGTTCTGTTTTATTTGTCAGTATCATTATTTCCAAAAGGAGTATCACATATTCTTGTATCAATACTGAATTTAGTTAAAATTCATCTGCTTGGTTATACTTCAGGCTGAGCATCTATCTGTCCATAATGCATTCCTGGCAAGAAACCAACTTATCTCCCGTCTGGGCTGCTGTATAAATTTACTAGTTCCCAACATGTCGATATATTTACATTAGCTCAGACCAGACTCGGTATTTCAAGATGGGTATAGGAACTTTTAGCAGATTTCCCTTAAAGGAAAAATTTCTTCAAATGTCCATCGATCCTAACCAGGAGATGACGAAAATGAGGTCCGTTCAAAACTATATATATACATATATATATATATATATATATATATATATATATATATTTGTCTGTTAACACTCTAGCGGTCGCAAATATTGTTTAATCGTTACTAAACTCGGTATTTAATCGTTTAATGTAAAAAGAAAGGTCAAGTTCATTAACGGGTGAAATCAGACCAATGGGAGAGGGGTAATGTTGAAAATTCAAAATATCTCCGTTACTTTACGTCGGATCGAAAACTTGTATAGAATAAATCTTATTGCAAATTAAATTTACTATTAATATTGATATGATATATACACAAAAATATCATTCAAACAAATAATTGAAGATTTTCAATATTCCTAGTCAACAGAAATGAAAAAAGACTCCATGCCAACTTGCTAGTAGAAATTTGTAAGTACAATTAATCAGTATGCTACCTCCTTCAGCAATTTCTTCTCCAGGGAATTGAACAATTGAAGTTGTACATATCACATGAATTTCAATGTTTTCTTGAAATGTCAACCTAGGTTTAGCTCAAGCAAAAACAATTATTATTTGATTGTTACCAAACACGATAGTTGTTCGTTTCATGATAAACTACTGGTCGTTAGTGGCAAAAGTCGGGTGGGGTAGAGGGCGGTTAGAAAAAAAAGTCCGTCACGCAGGCGCTGCGTAAACTAAGCAGATTTCCCACATAAAGTTTTACAATAGAAAAATTTCACGAGAGTCGAGCAGTTAACCCCCCCCCCTTCCACTGGTCCGATTTCAGCCGTTAACGAACTTGATCTTTCTGTTTACATAAAACGACTAAATATCGAGTTTGGTAACGATTTAACAAAAATTGCGACCGCTAGATCGGTAACAGACATATATATATATATATATATATATATATATATATATATATATATATATATATATATACATACAATTTAGACCGTGCCTCATTTTCGCCATCTACTGGGTAGGATCGATGGACATTTGAAGAAAAATTTCGAAAATTCCGTCATGAGTACAACCTCAATAGCTGATTTCCCTTAAGGGAAATCTGCTAAAAGAAAAGAGTTCTTGTAGAGATTTACTCAGGTATAATAAAAAAAAAAAAAGGATGTCCACATTTCCCCGGTAATGCACCACTTACTGAAAAAAGAATTGAACTCAAGTTGTAGGAAATAAATTGATCAACAATAATTTTATGTAATACTTCAGGATATAAGAACGGAGATATTTACGATATTACATTTTAATATTCCTCTTGCTCCAATTTGGGCTATTAACGAACTTAATCTTTAATTCTAGATGAAAAGGTTAAACATATAAATTTTAATACTCTTCAGTACTTCATCTAATCATGCTCACTTATCATTTTCAGAAGTACTCAGATAGTTAGGTATATTTTACTATCAATGCATAATTTGGGTAAATGAAAATTACAGATCGTGAATAATCTGTGCTGGTTCTATCAAAATAAATTCAAAAATAAATCATCTCCTTCGATATTGACCCTGAGTATGTGGAGATTAATCAGGCGAACTGCCCACATTTTCGAGGGCGTGTTGTCAAGATCAGGTCTGCCAACGAATCTCAATTTCTATTTTTATAATAGTACTTTCACGTGGACGGAATCTCCACATACAACCCTAAATATTTTGACATTGGAATCAGTACCTCTGTTCAAAAGTGGATTAAAGACCCGATACTTACAATTCAATTCTAATTAGGATGAATAGAAATTTGTCATGAACACTCCAGAAATCTCGCGGACGCGCTAACTTAATAAAATCGTTAGTCAACCCTGACAAGAAAATGGTAGTGGATAACACGTCACAATTACATGATATACTGTGGACACTAATAAATACCATTTTATAAAATCTACCTGATATTGATATTCTTTCAGACAACGCACAGGAAAATGCTTTGTAGTCAACTCAATGAAAATATTATTTCATACATTTTGGTTTTATATTTTTTTGTAAGCCGAACTTTAATGGATCGGAAAAGAAGTTCGCGTGAGATTACTAGAACATGTTAGTCCAGGGGTCTCCAAACTACGGCTCGAGGGCCACATCCGGCCCGCGGACAGATTTTGCCCGGCCCGCGGAGAGCTAGTATACTTGAAAACTCCTTTTAGAGAACATATTTTTTATAGCAAATTAAATTTAGTTTACTGAAGTATTATAATTTTATGTTGAATAATTATTAATATGACATCTACATTGATATGGTCATGGGCTAACTACTCATAACATTGTTGTAGGCTTATTGTTATTGTTTTTGTGATAAGTTGGATAAAGAAACAGAATTGTAATGAGTAAAGACATGTATAATATGCAGAAAATTTAACTTCAGTATATAATAACTAACAAATTATTGAAATGAATCCAACTAACATTTTATACATTTTAAATAAAAACATAACTTATTACAAACATAATGGCATATGAAATACTAATGAGATTTATGTAATTGAGATTTTCCACTGACAATAGTTTGTAGTTGTGGACTAATTTTACTTGTACCGATTATTAAAAGAGATTTAAGATGCTCATCAGTTAATTTAGATCTGTGAACATTTTTTGTGTACTTTTTTTGTGGTCTTCTCACACAAATAAGTAGTACCAAAAACAGAAAAGTCCGATTTGCAGCCTTTTTTAAACGTTGCGTACTTTTTCGGACTTTTTTTTCATCAGTGGACTATTTCACTTTTTACCACCGGCAACAATGATAATATGGTTTTGGCCCTCGGAACTTACTGGAGTAATCAGTATGGCCCTAAGGCTGGAAAGTTTGGAGAACCCTGTGTTAGACTAACCCAACGAGATTCTAGTTCCAAGTTCTAAATGAGGTAAGTGAAAGCAAAAGTTTTATCAAAGCAATAGAAAAAAAGGAGAGTAAAACTTCTTGGGCTTGTCATAAGGCACGACGACATCATTACAAATATATTTGAAGGCAAAGTCCTTGGCGGTAGGGGAAGAGGGAGGGCCCAGGAAATCCTATTTTGAGGACAACAAACATCTTATGAATTTGTGTGGGTATAGTAAGTAATAGCTCCTGAAAGAACACAATGGATGCGACTACAAGGCGCAGCCTTTAGAGCATGATGATGATGAATGAAGGTCGAAATCCAATAAATTTATTTCTACATGCAAAGCGATTATTTGATTTCCTAAGCTACCTCCCAGTCCACCACCCTTCAATTTGAAAGTACTTGCAAGGAATAATTATAATTAAGAAGAGATTTTCAGGAAGTGGCTGCCTATCCCAATGTTTTGGCCTCCCTTTCCTTTTTCACATAACACACAACTAGGAAGCTGCAGGAGAAAACTTGCTGAAGTAAAAGATTTGCTTTTTGTAAGTCACAGGATAACATTAATTGTCCGAAGTTGGTAATAAAACGCATCATCAGTTACAAGCTCTCTTAGCTCCGTCAATTATTATGTACTCCTTGGAAATTATAAATAAGAATATGCAATGCTAATGCAATTGCAAGAAAAAGATTTATTGCAATTGAATAATATTATTCATAATTTCCTGGATAACTATTCCCACGAAGGAAATACAAATTTATTAAGTGAACAATTCATTCTATGAAATCCTTGGCTTCGCCCATGAATAGGGTTACTTATAGATTCCCCTTCCCGTTATACGTAGTCGCATAAAGTAAGCATTCATTTATAAAAATCAAAACTGAAGATTAATTACTTCAATTCTGTAGGTATTTCTGATATATGTTTCCGCACTTTATTTATTTGAGGAGTAAATCACTTTTAAAAAAAAGACGACAACTGTGTTAGAAGGAACTCAATACATGAGTATAGGTCCTCAATAGATGAATGAAGTTTTTCTTCTACATAATTTTCTTATTCCATAAAAGATCAAAAAGAAATTTGACTGAGAAAAAAATAATAATCGGAGAGAAAGAAAGAGAAACATAACGTAAAAATGAACTCTCTCATAACCGGGCAGCAAAACAAGAAAACTACAATGAAGGGGGAAATAAAAGAAAAACTGAAATATAAATACAATTGGTTATACAAAATTATTCTATGTAACGCAAGTTATTTGCCATTACAAACAGCATTGATTCTCTAAGCCATTAGACATTAACGAACTGGTCTCTAGTTCTACACGAAATGATAAAATATTAACTTTGGTAGCAATGAAACTAAAACTGAGAATGCTAATGTTAACAGGCAAGTGTATACATAAGCATGCACGGTCACATTTCTGCCGTCTACTAAAGTGGGACCTCAACTTGTAACATTCCCTTGACGATAAGACATATACTGACAGAATGCCGAAAACGACAACACCAGGACTTCCCCTACGACTTACAAGAACTTTTGACGGAAGGCTGATGATAACAACATATTCTCATACTTACACAAAATTGAAATATACGATAAAATTTAACATACAAATTAAGTCTGTGGTGTGAAACAGGATCTCATATGCATTGATTGTATTATATGCGTTTGTGCACATGTATATGTTTAGCCTGAAGGAGGAAATTACTACAATTAGTAGTAAAAAGTACTATTTTCAGACATTCATTTCCTAATGATAATCCACCAACTATACTCATCACCATTTTTTTTTTTAAGTTTACTTATAAAATGTTTATCTATTTCACTACTGTTATTTGTCATTGGTTTTTCCTGTTATTTGCTATTGTTACTTGTTGCTATGCTATTATTTAAATTTGTACAATTCTTGAAAGGGCAGACAAATCGTCTAATCGTCAACAAATCGGGGTCGTCATCTAAGTCAAAAGCTGATTTCCTTTGCAGAAATATTCTCATTAAATCCACATAAATAAATATTCTTAAATGAGATAATAACCGGATAAAATGGAACAATTTATTTGTTATATTGAGTAATTTCCTCAAAGGCAAGGTTATGCTTCTAGATAGAACTGGCAGTAGTACAAATTGCGGGCGTTCACTTATTAAAAGTATGCTATCAATAGAGTAGAGTCTGTCACCTGGCTAACGACTATTTCCACTGCTAAGCCCCCTGAATCCAAGTTATTACCCGAGGGATTATCACACCAAAAAAAAAAAAATATATAATAAGATACAATACTTGAGACTTTTTGTTAGCCTTGTGAGAGAATATTAATAAAGTCTGTCACGCAGGGGCTGCGTAAACTAAGCAGGTTTCCCACGTGAAGTTTTACAATAGAGAAATCTGCATACAAGTAACAGTAGTAGTAGTAGTAACGAGTCTCTAAACTAATTTCACGAGAGCTGAACAGTTACGGAAACGACCAAACTAACTTTCAGGTGATACTCACGGATAGACCCGGCATCAACCGATCTCATCTCGTCCGTTATTCACACACACTTTATAAACATGCAAATATATCGGTTAATATTCAAGATACAGAATAAATAAATATAATAATATTTATAGTACATTTAATTTGCAATAAGATTGGTTCTATACTATACGTATAATAACGGAGATATTTCGCATTTTCGAAATTCACCCCCTCCTACTTGTCTGATTTCAGCCATTAATGAACTTGATCTTTCTTTTATCATAAAACGAGTAAATATCGAGTTTGGTAACGATCAAACAAACATTACGACCGCTAGAGGGTTAACTGACAAATATATACACACATATATATATATATATATATATATATATATATATATATATATATATATATAATTTTGAACGGAACTCATTTTCGTCATCTCCTGGGTAGTTTCGATGGACATTTGAAGATATTTTTCGAAAATCGCGTCATGAGTACGACCTCAATAGCTGATTTCCCTTAATGGAAATCTGCTAAAACAAATTGAGCAAATCCCAAGTAGGGGACATATTTTTTGCAGTGGAAATAAGTCATAGCCAAGAGCCAAGCTTGCAGCTCACTAGTTAATAGATAATTAATGAATATGAATGAATAACTTGCACTTACGTTAATTCTTTCTGTTGGTATAACCTTCGCGTTGAATAAACTACATGAAATTGCTGCGAACTACTATCTATTTCCGTTAAATTGTTACTTTCCTCAGACGTTGCTAATGAGCTGAGAGATAAAAACATTTATCTTTTGCTTAGTTCTTGGTAAGCTTGTGAATGTTCTAAGTGGATATTAGAACCGTTACTCAGTTATGCAATGTCTGAAGAACAGTACCGATTAGAACAATTATGTGCAACTTTACGAATGTCTTATTAACTACTCACAAGCAGCTTCACATGTCAAGAGATTTTCAAATACCAAGCTCACTAACAACTATTTTCATCCGAATATGAAGATGAGTAAAATAATCATATTCTCCTCCTGCTACTATGCTACGCACATGCTATAATCTAACATTGTGTTCTCTATTAGCAGATTTCCCTTAGGGGAAATCAGCTATTGAGGTCGTACTAATGATGAGATTTTCCAAATTTTTCTTCAAATGTCCCTCGATCCTACCTAGGAGATGACGAAAATGATGTCCGTTCAAAACTATATATATTTGTCTGTTACCGCACAACCGGTCGCAATTTTTGTTTGGTCGTTATCAAAATAGGTATTTATTCGTTTTAAGTAAAAAGAAAGGTCAAGTTCGTGAATGACTGAAATCGGTCCAGTGAGAGGGGGAGGGGGCTTAGAGGGGGGGGGGATTTCGAAGATTCGAGATATCTCCGTTACTATAAGTCGGATCCAAAAAGTGTATAGAGTGAATCTTACTGCAAATTAAATTCACTAGAAATATTATTATATACATTCTCGATATTGAATATTAACCAAGATATTTGCATTTTTCAGTTTTCTGCCCTCAGTAAACCCGCACTCGTACTCGTGCTACATAAACAATTCTCCGTTATATAATAAACCACATCATTTTAAGCTTAAATACCAAATATTGTTTTCCAGAGACTTTTATTATACGAGATAGATGTAAATATGTTCTGGTGACTCCCCCGCCTAAAGTTTTTGGATTACTTAAATTTGACTTATTGAGATAAAAATTATTCTGATTCATTATAAATTACAGTACTAAATACAGTAAATACTTTTAATCAAATTAATATGTTATATTCTGAAATATTTCAGTAATTGTTTTTCTTTCCGGTGAGAAGTTATGAGGAACTGTTTGTTTACATTTCAGACGCTTCCCTTCGGGAGGTTTCTTATTATTGTTTGTATTTATTCACTTAATATTCACAGTGGTATTGTGTTATCATTATGTAGATTTATCTATTTAAACTTCACGCGGAAATCTGCTTAGTATACACAGCCCCTGCGTGACGGACTTTTTAACAATTAACTTCCACTTGGTGCTACTAAGGCTAATAGGGAAGGATTTGCTACAAGTTACCATCCTTTTCTATCCGCAGTGGAAATAAGAATTTTATTTAGAGAGGTAATCACTAAATAAATTCCTACTGCCGAGGTGAGAATCGAACCCACCAACCTTGGTTTAGAGCAGGGGTCTCCAAACTTTCCAGCCTTAGGGCCATACTGATTACTCCAATAAGTTCCGAGGGCCAAAACCATATTATCATTGTTGCCGGTGGTAAAAATTGAAATAGTCCACTGATGAAAACAACAAACTATTGTCAGTGGAAAATCTCAATTACATAAATCTCATTAGTATTTCATATGTCATTATGCCTGTTATAAGTTATGTTTTTATTTAAAATATATAAAATGTTAGTTGGATTCATTTCAATAACTTGTTAGTTATTAAATACTGAAGTTAAATTTTCTGCATATTATACATGTCTTTACTATTTACAATTCTGTGTTTCTTTATCCAACTTAAACAAAAACACTAACAATAAGCCTACAACAATGTTATGAGTAGTTAGCCCATGACCATATCAATGTAGATGTCATATTAATAATTATTCAACATAAAATTAGAATACTTCAGTAAACTAAATTTAATTTGCTATAAAATATATGTTCTCTATAAGGAGTTTTCATGTATGCTAGCCCTCCGCGGGCCAGATACAATCTGTCCGCGGGCCGGATGTGGCCCTCGGGCCGTAGTTTGGAGACCCCTGGTTTACACCAACGCATCTTGAGAGAGATTAAGACAACGCAAGACGCATTGACTTAGAAAACTAACCTAAACCCCCAATTATTGTTTATTTTTATACACATAGTCTTTTGATTATAATTATGAGAAACATTATCATGGGAATCATGGAAAAAATAAAGAATATCACTTCAACATAGGGTTTAAGAAAAAGTACGTATATTAAGACATTTCCCATGGGGCAGAAATGGTTAAAATTTTATAATGTTAACGTTCCAGAGAGGCTTAGACTCACTTCGAACAAATAAGTCAAATGGTTTTCTTCTTCTACAAATATTTACTCACTCTAGTCGTGACGTCAACCAACGCTCGAGCCCTTAGAAAGATTTTCCAAAAATAAATTGGATATTGACGTGGATTGGAAAGTTGTTCCTTACAACATTTATTTATCCAGAGTAACTCGTAGCTCTGTATTCGACCATAGGATAATTGAAATTGAACTATTTTGGGTCATCATACGTATCATCAAAATCCAATAGGTATTCGTTTAAGGTCTAAATTTGAGTGTTCTTTAAAATATCAAATTTCGTCATTGACATTGGACTAAAAAAGAAAAAATTTGATATGGAAACAACGTGGCTTCCTTGTACGCCTGTTAAATTAAATAAACACAATGTTTTACTGCAATTAATGTAAAATGATTTAATTTGATAGAAATTTTATTTTATTTATTTAGTTTATACGCCACATCAAAGGTGGCCGGTATGATCTCTGATTAGAGTAATCTATTTATTCCTTCATGTAAACTTTGATAATTTATTTATATAGTATGAAAAAAATATTCCTTAAATATCTGAGGTTTTTTCATATCCGTACTTTGCCTATTGGAATATAAAAACTGTTATCCCATTTAAACTTCTTAAGTATGTTGTAGACCTATTTTATTTTAATTCTATACGTATGGGTAAATGTTTATATGTTTTAGATGTCTGGAGTATATTGGCTGTTGTCAGTTAGTAGTGCTGTCACATCGTAGGGTATGACAAGGTTTTTTCGTTGAATGCAGTCTGTCAGTATGTGTTTTACCTCATGGTGCTTTTTGAAATATTTGCATATAGGGTTGTCTGTTCTTGTCATTAAGTGTCTATGTGTCAGGTATGTGTGGCCGATCCTGAGTCTGGCAAGAATAGCGTCCTCCCGTCTAGTACTCAATGGCCCCCTCCCTATGGCTCGATGGCCAATCCTTAATTGTACTTTTGATACTGCGGAGGTGTTTGTTTACTGAAAGTAATGCACCGGTTCGAGAAATGGCATTGAACATAATTTATAGGTATTTTCATAATGAACAAAAATGATCCTATACAATATTTTAGTAGCTCTAATAAGTATGAAGACATTATTATTTTTTCTCACCACTAACCCCCTTCCCCCAACCTAAGTCGATTTGGATCAAAAGGGAGGTGCACAACGCTAAACCACAAATATGAAATTTTAACATTCTAAGGCCAATGTGAGTTAAGTACATGTCTTCTAGTATTAACTGTTATGGCGTTTTCAAAGTTCTAGTAACACTCCAGAAATAACAACAGAAGAGCCAGATAACCGTGACATGAATCGTGGGAGTTTACGAGAAAGAAATATTGTTCTGACAAATGAAAAAAAGCAATTAAGATTATAGATAGGAAATGAAATTAATCAGTGGCATCGCAAACCAAATCTGTATTCATCTAAGAGGCAATTCATAAAGCAATTATTGGCACGGTATTAGATATATTATATCGACTATTATTAGATTTACAGGAGTCATGTATAATTGATTTACAGTAAAGTCAAAGTGAATGTACATATTGCGATAATTACACCCATAAATAAATACTAATTTTAATGTAAACTGTATTGTTTTTTAGCAGATTTAGCCCAGAGAAATCAGCTATTGAGGTCTTTCATGTCATGGTATTCGAAAAATTTTCCCAAATGTCCATCCATCCTACCCAGTATATTACAAAAATGAAGTTCGTTCCAAATTATACACACACACACACACACACACACACACACATATATATATATATATATATATATATATATATATATATATATATATGTTAACTCTCTAGCAGTCGCAATTTTTGTTTGATCGTTACCAAACTTGATATTTAATCGATTTATGTAAAAAGAAAGATCAAGTTCGTTACTGGTTTAAATCTGACCAGTGGAAGGGGAGGGGGGAGGTTTAGAAGGGGAATTTCGAAAATCCGAAACATCTCCGTTACTGTATGTCGGATCGAAAAAAGTCCGTCACGCAGGGGCTGCGTAAACTAAGCAGATTTCCCACGAGAAGTTATACAATAGAGAAATCTCCGTAGGAGAGCCGAACGGTTACGGCAAAGGGCCAAACTAGCTTTTCGCGGGAAATTCAAAAATCCGGTATCGGCCCAAATTTCATAAAAATGCAAATATCTCGGTTAATATTCATGATAGGGAATAAATGTATATTACAATATTTATAGTAAATTTAATTTGCAATAAGATTGATTCTGTACAACTTTTTGATCCGACGTATAGTAACGGAGATATTTCGAGTTTTCGAGGATCCTCCCCTAAACCCCCCCTCCCACTGGTCTGATTTCAGCCGTTAACGAACTTGATCTTTCTTTTTACATAAAACGACTAAATATAGAGTTTGGTAACGATCAAACAAAAATTGCGACGGTAACAGACATATATATATATATATATATATATATATATATATATATATATATATATATATATATATATATATATATATACAGTTTTGAACGGACCTCATTTTCGTCATCTCCTGGGTAGGATCGATGGACATTTGAAGAAAAATTTCGAAAATCGCATCATGAGTACAACCTCAATAGCAATTTCCCTTAAGGGAAATCTGCTGAAACTGTATAGAACCAATCTTACTGAGAATTGATTAATCTATAAATATTGTTCTATACATATTTTCTGTATCATGAATATTAACTGAGATTTTTGGATTTGATAGTTTTACTCATGTCATATTAATAATAAGCTGTTATATCATGAACCAATTCATTAGGTAGAATAGCAAATCATATATCAGGTAGAATCATTGAGCTTTTACTTTTATTTTGTAAGATATGTGCAATTACATTCAGTTGCCCTTCCCCTTCTTTTGTTCTTGGATCATAAAAATATGAGTGACTGAGATAAAAATTATTCTGATTCATTATAATTTACAGCAGTAGCTGTAGTATTTAGTATTCAATAAAATTAATAAGTTATATTCAGGTATATTTCATTAATTGTTTTTCTTTCTGGACAAGAACAACGCTCGGCTGTCCTGTTTTTTTTTTTTTACAAATCACACGCTTTCCGTTGTGGATATTATTAACTTGTAAATTGACTTAAAGATTTTCCATTGCCCTTTGTATTTATTCACTTAATATTAGTGGTGATGGTGGATGTTAGCAGTATGTAGATTTATCTATTGTAAACCTTCGCTTAGAAAATCTGCTTAGTTTTCGCAGCCCCTACGTGACGGACTTAAGAGCTTAGAAATATATATATATATATATATATATATATATATATATATATATATATATATATATATATACTAGCTAAGGTACCCGGCTTCGCCCGGGAATTCATTTGAGGCTGAATGGTGATGGTTTTTTTTCGGCAAGACTTTACTTTGCATAATATTTTGACATTTCCCCGTTTCAGTGTTTAGGGTTAGTACCCGTAGTTGGTTTGGAATAGAAAATGAAATATCGCGAATTTTTATTTCAGGCCTCCCTTATAACCCCCACTCCCGTTATAACATAAACATTTTAATATAGGCTATTACCATGTAAGAATTAATGCTAATTTATATATTCTGAGTTGTTCGAATCGGTTCAACCGTTGTTGTCCAATAAAATAGTTGACTCCCGCTTTAGCTTTTAGTGTATATTTCGTTTATAATTTTTTATACAACAAAAGTGAATATAACAAAAGTTACTTTACATAACAAACTAAATAACTTTTGTCATGTGAATATTTGCAGAAAAACCAATAGAAAACAAAATACCGCTATTTTTAATTTCAGGCCTCCCTTACAACCCCCACTCCTGCCCGTCCCTAGAAATGTTAGTATAGCTTATTATAATGAAGGCGTAATTACTAATTCACATACCGAGTTTGGTTTAATTCGGTTGAGCCTTTTGTGCCAAATAAAATTGTGGACTCACGCTATAGTTTATAGCATATAACTCATTTATGCTTCCGTATACGGAAAAGTGCATATAACAAAAGTTACTCTAAATAACAAAATAAACAACTTTTGTTATGTGCATATTTCCTGAAAAAGCAATAGGAAACGAAATATCGCTATTTTTAATTTCAGGCCTCCCTTATAACCCACACTCCTGCCCGTCCCTAGAAATGTTAGTATGGCTTATTATAAGGAAATCGTTAGTACTAATTCACATAACGAGTTTGGTTTAGTTCGGTTGAGTCTTTTGTGCCAAAAAAAATTGTGGACTCCCGCTATAGTTTTTAGCGTATAACTCATTTATACTTTCGTATACGGCAAAAGTGCATATAACAAAAGTTACTCTAAATTACAAACTAAACAACTTTTGTTATGTGCATATTTGCTGAAAAAGCAATAGGAAATGAAATATCGCTATTTTTAGTTTTAAGCCTCCCTTATAACCCCTACTCCTGTTCGTCTCAGAGGATATTAATATAGCCTAAAGTCTAATTTGGGTTAGTAGTAATATACATATTAAGTTTCATGAAATTCGGTTCAGCCGTTTATGAGTGAAAAAGTATCAAACAAACAAACAAACATACACGAAAGAAACAAAATGCAGTTATGGTGTCTATGATATGTGAAACGAAAAGTTATCGTGAAATTTCGCGAAAAAAATCAATGTACAGACAGAGGTTACAATTTTATATATATATATATATATATATATATATATATATATATATATATATATATATATATATATAGATAACGGACGAGCTACGGTCGCTTCAAATTGTTCCCGCCAAAAGCTAGTTCGGCCGCTTCCGTAACTGTTCGGCACTCGTATGGAGATTTCTCTATTGTACAACTTTACGTTGGGAAGCCTGCTTAGTTAACGCAGCCCCTGCGTGACAGACTCCCCCCCCCCATTATTTCTAAGTCTTATCTTCGAGAGCAGCAAAAAATGGAGAAACTTTACCTCCATCTATTTCAAGTTATTAACTATGGACAAATATTTTTCATATATATTTTTCCAAACTATTTATTAGAGAGACACAAGTTAGGCACGTGCCAAAATCGACCGGTCTTGATCAGCTGGTCGAGCTGGAGCCGGCCTTGTCTGGTTAGTGACGTCATCTAGATCATTGACAAAATAACTACTCACGAGCTTAATTGTATAGAGGAGCAATATCCTGGAGTGATATAACCTCTTTGTCCAAATTTCTTATATTTTTTCCTCCTACCATTTCGAGAGCTAGTATACATTTCGACCCGATTATTTAACAATAGTCTGAATTATTTATTATAAAGTAACCCCATAAATTAAAAAAAAAAAATATTAGTGAAACTGGAAAATACCTGAACATGAGATAATACAATTCTTATAATTAACATCATATAAGAAGAAATAGTGGAAGTATTAAATAGGCAAACTGTTTCGTATTTGTTACTTACTAACATTAATAAATTTAATACACAATACGACAAGTGACACCACCTAGTATCAACATAAAAATCACATTTTTGATTTTTATTTAAATACCTGGCTTTTATCTGGATGGTCAAACAAATATCACAAAGGGTACAAAAAAAGTCTGTCACGCAGGGGCTGCGTAAACTAAGCAGATTTCCCACGTGAAGTTTTACAATAGAGAAATTTCAGAATAGAGAGTCAAACAGTTACGGGAACGACCCGAACTAGCTCTTGACGGAAACTCACGATTAGACCCGAAGTTAGCCGATCTCAACTCTGAAGCTGAAAACAGAAAAATGCAAATATTTCGGTTAATATCCAAGATACAGAATAAATGCATATAACATTATTTATAGTAAATTTCATTTGCAATAAGATTGATTCTATATAATTTTTCGATCCGACGTATAGTAACGGAGATATTTCGAATTATCGAAAATCCTCCCCTCTAAACACCCCCCTCCCAATGGTCCGACTTTATTTTTGCATAAAACGTTTAAATATCGAGTTTGGTAACGATCAAACGAAAATTGCGACCGCCTTTGAACGGACCTCATTTTCGTCATCTGGGTAGGATAGATGGGCATTTGAGAAAAGTTTTCAAAAAGCGCGTCATGAGTACAACCTCAGTAGCTGATTTCCGCTAGAGCGCTAACAGACAAATATATATATATAATTTTGAACGGACCTCATTTTCGTCATCTCCTGGGTAGGATCGATGGATATTTGAAGAAATTTTTCGAAACTCGCGTCATGAGTACGACCTCAATAGCTGATTTCCCTTGAGGGAAATCTACTAATAAATATTCTGACGATTCAAATATTTTTTGTTAGCAAGTTCACTAAGTTTAAATATTGAGTTTCATTTGAGCTGTTAGAAATAAATAAAACACTTATATATCGACATAAATAAAAAATATATTGGTGGATGGATTGGCATCTACTAATTATAAAAATACAAATAAATTGATGAATGGGAAAAGACTCAGTCCAACATCATTTTAAAGATTATAATAATAAATATTTCATGTTAATTATATAATAGTGTTGCGAAAATTAAATACATGAAGGACTAGCAGAGAGAGCCGCGTATTTGAGAGGTGCGAGGGAGATGATGGGAGCCGACCGAGGGTCTGCTAGCGCCAGTAGGTTCTAGACTAAAGAGTCCAGTACCTTCGATACCGCGCCCTTTGATGTTGCCGCCCCTCTATATAAGCATGTGCAAATAGGCCGACAGTTAGTTGGTGCTCAGCTGGCTGGCTTCAAGTGATACTCACTGCTACAGTGTGACTTAGTTCAGTAAAGGGCAGTGCAGTGCCGTCTTTTTGTGTACTTCAGTGACCGCTTGAGTCTATTGTGCTATATAAAATTGTTGACTCCCACTATAGTTTTTAGCGTATAACTCATTTATACTTCGGTATAAGACAAAAGTGTATATCACAAAAGTTACTTTAATTAACGAAATAAACAACTTTTGTTAAGTGCATATTTGCCGAAAAACCAATAGGAAACGAAATATCGTTAATTTTAATTTCAGGCCTTCCTTATAACCCCCACCCCTGTTCGTCTCAGAGAGTATTAATATAGCCTAAAACCTAAGTTGGGTTAGTAGTAATATACATACCAAGTTTCATAAAATTCGGTTCATCCGTTTACGATTCTATAAAGGACATCCAGGCAAACATTCATTTTTATATATTGTTACGAAAACTACGTACATGAAAAATTGAACAGAGATAGTCACATATTTGGGAAGTACGAAGGAGATGAAAGGAGCCGACCGATGAAGGACTATTTGCGCCCGAAGTGTCTACTAGGGCCGGGGCTGTTCCAAGCAGCGTGTCTAGTCCCTTCTGGGCATTCTGTTTGATGTTTTCCGACAAGCTATATAAGGGGCCCTGCCCGACCCGAATTAGTTTGTTCTCAGCTCTCTTCAAGTGATCATCAGCGCGTTCAGTGCAGCTTTAGTGAACAGTGCGTCATAGTTGCAGTGCGGTAAAGTGTTTCATGTGAAGAACAGTCTTGTGTCGTGATTCTGAAAAGAACAGTATAGTGCCATGTATAAGACAGTGCAGTGCCGTGTTTTTGTGAGCTCCAATGATCGTGAGTGAATTATTGGACTGTGTAATCTGAAGAACAGTGACGCTATCAGTGCATACTGTGAGTAGTAATTAAGAATAATTAACCAAGTGTATTGTGCATTGTTAAATAAATTGTGCAGTGATAAAAACTGTGAAACTTGTGTGTGTTTAATTTTGCAATCCAAAAGAACTCTTATTAACAACGTTTATTACTGGTTTTGTAATAAAACGTAACAATATAATAATATAAAACCGATTACACAATGGAGTTCATTAAAATTAAATTATTTACGAACGTTCACTTTTGCAACTAAGGCTAATTGGGACGGGTTATTTACAGGTTACCACCCTTTTCTAGCTAGGGTGGGACTAAGGATTTTACTTAATGAATTCCGTCACTAAATAAATTCCTATTGCCAAGACGGGAATTGAACTCGCTACTGTAGGTTAAAGCGTTGACTTTAATCTCACATGGCTAACCTGAGCCCCAGGGGTTCTTAGCATGGTACTTAGATAGAAGATTTGTGCTAGGAACCCCGTGAAAGGGCAATCAATTTATCCCAAACAGTAATATTACTTTTCTCAATTTCGGACCTCTTACCGGCCCCTTAATCGTCAAGCAGTGCCGTGAGACAATCGAGGAGCTACATGAACAAAGAAATATCACACTTTAGTCAAAAACACGAAGCTAATATCCTTTCACCTAAAGCCACGTGTGCAAGATCTAAGTTCTTGGAGGGGGGGGGGGGTTGTCCTATAGACATACTTCGCCTGTTTTCTGTTCTCATGAACGAAAAATCCTGACTCATAGAAATGAATAAGAAGTTACCAGAGGATGCAGTGTTTTCCCCTTGCCTTCAGCATGAGACTATCCACTAATATAGGCTTAGGAAAACTCACCTCGAAGCGAAATTAGTAACAGAAACATTTCTCAAGAGCGTGCATGAACTGATTAATGTTGGCAAGTATAACGTGCAGTATAAGCATAAAAATATTCATAGGTAGTACGATTGTAAACATGCAACTGTAATGTGTCTCTAGTATTAACATGCTATTACAGAACAGAAACTTGGACACGTACTTGCAGGTCTCAGAACATCAACACAGCTTTAGAAGATGAAGGGCCAGAGACCGTCACACGGGTCAAGTGGTTTCCTTGTGCAGTGTGAGGGCTAACTTCTGAATGTCCTGTTTCATTCAATACTGGATTGAAGTTCAACCTCAAGGCCCAATAATGTCTAGTGAGCAATCCTCGTCCTTCAACTTAGCAGCTCTAGTATGTTTGTAGTTTCGTCCTCCGTCTATCCCAAACGATTTTGCTCGTCAACGAACATAAACTTACAAAGATATATAACTTTCCGTGGCACTCGTCGCCAATTGTAATAATAAAAGCCTGAGACTTGGTGTGCCATAATTGTGAACTCTCCTTATACAAATAATTACTACGTAGTTAGTCAAAAATAAATTAATTTTAAATGGTAAACCTAGAGTGGCGAGTTCGATTCTCGGCTGGGCAAAGGAAATTATAAAGCTACGAAATTCATTAAATAACATCCTAGGTCCCACTCTGGCTAGAAAAGGGTGGTAACCTGTAGGAAACCCGTTCCGAGTAGCCTGCAAAAAGTGGACGTTAATTAATAATAAATTCTAAGAACGTTTTTTGTTATGTTGATGTTTTTTGAAGTAAGGATTTGTTGGATTCATTCAAGACTACTTTTGCGTTATTTAATTTCGCTTTAAATACTTTTTTTTATTCCTGAATACATTCTTCCTTGTAGCCAACAGAATTATCTTTGAAACAAGTCTATGGGAAAACAATAAATTCAGAAATAAAAAAAAAAAAACAACAAAAAAAAACGTATTTAAAACTAAATGGCGCAAGTAAGCCTTTACTTTCCACAATATTTTAACATTTCCCGATGTATACCTGTGGTTGCTGTGGATTTGTTAATAATAAAAGTATTTGTTATGTAAGGTTCACTGTCCACAATATTTTTATATTCCCGTCTTCTGTGCATGTAGTTTTTTTTTTATATATATAATTCATAATCATAGAAAGTATTCTGTCCGCCAAACTATGTTTGAATTAAACTTCCTTTCCCTTGATACGGTACAAAGACCAACAGTGACTGAAAACTGAACAGAAAATGTAATATCGCGAATTTTTATTTCAGGCTTCTCTTATAACCCCCCCCCCCTTCCGTTTGAACTTAAAAAATTTAATATAGCTTATAATCGTTTAGGAATTATTGCTAATTCACATGCCAAGTTTTGCTATGTTCCGTTCAATCGTTAGTGCCAAATACAATTGTCGGCTACCGTTTTTGTTTTCAGTGTATATCTCGTTTATACTTGATATACGACAAAAGTGAATATAACAAAAGTTACTCTAAATAACAAAGTAAACGCAGCCCCTGCGTGACGGACTTTTTATTATGAAGAGTGATCTGGCCTGCCTGATGGAGGTCTTCGACAGTGGTGGGATTTTCAAAGAGGTTAAACACTACCCACTCAACGCACGGACGCATAGGCCACACATACGAATTTGAACGAATGTTGTTTTAGGCAGGAGAGATATTCTCTCTACAATTCGGATGGACGGTCAGACCCCTTGTTCCATGTGGCAGGCCAGTGGTACACAAAGAAGACAACAGTGGCACAACTGGGCTACAATAGTTCAAGGATAGATGCAACGAGTGCAGACAATAAAGCCATCCGTCCTTCTACAGCCACCAGCTTCCAGTCACTCTCATTCCAACTATTCTCTTGCTTCATTATACTTCATCTATAGACCATTTGTGAAGCATAACATTATCTATCTTACCAAATATAATGATAAATATCATACATATTAAATTAATTAGAGATTATGAGAGGATCAGAAGGTCCCAACAAAAGTCCGTCACTGGGTACACTCAGCAGATTTCTCATGTGAAGTTTTACAATAGAGCAATTTCAACAGAACCGAACAGTTACGGCAACGGCCGAACTAGCTTTTGGCGGAAACTCACGACTAGAACCGAAGTTAGCCGCTCCCATCTCGTCGGTTATCAGCACACACTTAATACAAATGCAAATATCTCGGTTAATATTCAAGACAGAGAATAAATGTATATAACAATATTTATAGTAAATTTAATTTGCATTAAGATTGATTTTATACAATTTTTCGATCCGACGTATAGTAACGGTGAAATTTCGATTTTTCGAAAATCCTCCCCTCTAAACCCAACACAAACAAATATAATTTGGCAGCCGTAATAATAATGAATAATATGTACACATCAATAAATAATAAAATTAATTATTTGCCGCGCGTAGGTAGGACCCCGTATATGGCGCGGTGATGAAAGTGTTACCAGACCATGAAGCGGGGAGATATCGATGACGTACTTAAGTGACTGATCCCCGCAAGTACCTCTATGGAAGGTTCAGAATGCTTAACGAATTACAGTTGTTGGGATGTAGGGGATTTTCCCGCGGGAGATTTAATTTAACTTGCACCGCTACAATATTGTTACGTTTAGTACAAGAATAATAAACGTTCTTTATTAGAGTTCATTTGGATTGCAAAATTAATTTAACAATACACTACACACTTCGTTAATTATTCTTAACTACTGCTCACAGTATGCACTGATAACTTGACTGTTCTTCTTATAGCGCAGTCCAATAACTCACGATCACTGAAGTTCACAAAAGCACGGCACTGCACTGTCCTTTACTTAAAGACGGCACTACACTGTTCTACACTTAAAACACTTTACCGCGCTGCAAATAAAACGCACTGTTCTCTAAAGCCGCACTGAACGCAACAGCTATTCACTTGAAGAGAACTGAGAACAAACTAAACTAACTGTCGGGCGAGCTCTACCGTTTTTATAGACGAGCGGAGACATCAAAGGAAACTGTCTAGACACGTCTAGATCCCAGACGGGTATTGCCGAGAACGGGCTAGACGGCGTAGTCCAGACACTTTGCAGCCAATAGTCTTCCATCGGTCGGCTCCTTTCATCTCCTTCGTACTTCTTAAATATGTGATTAACTCTGATTAATTTTTCATGTACTTAATTTTCGCAACACTATAATACTGTCGTCATACCTTTCGGCAGATCATCGAGTACTAACAGCAAGTGCTTTCGATGCAATGACACCGGCCACAAGCCTATTATTAGTTGTACTAAGTATGAATAAAAAAAAGTCCGTCACGCAGGAGCTGCGTAAACTAAGCAGATTTCCCATGTGTAGTTATACAATAGAGAAATCTGCATACTGGTAACACTTAACACCACCGTGAGTAAATACAAACGGTAATGAGAAATCATTCAGTTAATTTTAATAAGCTCCCAAAGGAAACGGCTTCTGAATTTTAAACACATAGGTCTGCCAACCACTCAGAGCTGAACAGATAGATAGACATATTCTTCACCGGAAAGAAAAACAAATACTGATAAACATCTGAATATAAAACAATAACTTTATTGTAAACTATTTACTATATCTAGTACTGCAATTTATATTATATGAATCAGAATAATTTATATTTTAATAACTCAAATTTTAGAAGTCCAAGAACTTATGAGGGGGGGGGCGGATAAACAGAACGAATATGCATAAATCTCACAAAATACAAGCTGAAACGACAAGAAAGGTTAGAAGAAGCTTCCACCAGAGCCGAACAGTTACGGAAACGGCCGCACTAATCCGAACAATACCCGATCTCATGTCCCACGCACTTAATAAAAATGCAAATATCTCGGTTAATATTCAAGATAGAGAATAAATCTATATAACAATATTTATAGTAAATTTAATTTGCAATAAGATTGAATCTATACAATGTTTCGATCCGATGCATAGGAACGGAGATATTTCGAATTTTCAAAAATCACCCCTCTAAACCCCCCTCCTTCCTTCTATTACGATTTTAGCCATTAACGAACTTGATCATTCTTTTTGCATAAAACTGTTAAATATCGAGTTTCCTAACGATCAAACAAAAATTGCGACCGCCTGTGAACTGGCGTCATTTTCGTCATCTCCTGGGTAGGATAGATGGACATTTGAGAAAATTTTTCAAAAAGCGCGTCATGAGTACAACCTCAGTAGCTGATTTCCCTCAAGGGAAATCTGCTAAAAGTGAAAATTGCCTGTGCAATATTATCCATAGTTTCTTGTTAAATACAATTATTCCCGGAGGAAAATTAGTTTATAGTTGGTATAAGCGCCAGTTGCAAATTCTAACAGCTGATTTCTGATAAGGTTTTCCAACGACTACTGCAGATGAAGGCCTTGGATAGGAGGTATTCCCTGTGAGGCAGCCACAGCGGCGGGCCTGCCTTCCTCAAGGACAGTCAGCTGATTCTAGCGTGTTCAGCTCCTTGCAACTCCGCCAGGACCGGCAACTCATGCTGGTATGCCAACCACATACCACATCATCATCATTTCATTTAATTAAAAGCCCGCCACGCAGGGGCTGCGTAAACTAAGCAGGTTTCCCACGCAAAGGTTTACAGTAGATAAATATACATACAGGTAACACAACAGTGAATGCTCAGTAAATGTACAATACACGGCTGAATTGTAAAAAAACAGGCAAGCCAACCTCGTAGCGCTGCATAGATAGACCGGAAAGACAAACAATTAATGAAATATATCTGAACATAACATATTAATTTTATTGAAAACTATTTACTAAAGCTAGTGGTGTAATTTATAGTGAATTTCCTTTTTATTTTATCTCAATCACTCAAATTTTAGTTATCCAAAAACAAAAGAAGGGGTGGGGGGTCAACATAACGCATTTGCATATATCTCACAAAGTAAAAGTTCAATGAAAACAATATTTGGTATTTAGGCTTCAATTAATATATTTTATTATATAACAGAGCATTGTTTATGTAACACGAGTAGAAGTGGGGGTTTACTGAAGGCTGAAAACTGAAAATATCTCGGTTAATATTCAAGATAGCGTATAAATGTAAAAAACAATATTTTTAGTACATTTAATTGGCAATAAGATTGGTTCTAAACAATTCTTCGAATTAAATGTACTAAAAATATAGTTTTATAAATTTATTCTCTGAATTATCTTGAATATTAACCGAGATATTGGCATTTTTCAGTTAATAAAAAATAATAATTCTTCCATCCAACATATAGTAACAGAAATATTTCAAATTTAAAAAAAAAAAAACCACCCCCCAGACCCCCTCTCCCACTGGCCCGATTAAAGAGGAACGGGCCTCGTTTTCGTCATCTTCTTGGTAGGGTCTATGGACATTTGAAGACATTTTTTGTAAATCGCGCCATGAGGAAGACCTCAATACGTAGATGATTTCCCCCAAGGGAAATATGCTAAAATTATAATATTCAGAAATATGAACTTCAATATTCTAGGCATCGTTTTAGCAAATTTCTCTTGAGGGAAATCAGCTATTGAGGTTGTACTCATGACGGAATTTTCGAATTTTTTCTTCAAATGTCCATCGATCCTACCTAGTAGATGACGAGAATGAGGTCCGTTCAAAACTGTAATCATATATATATATATATATATATATATATATGTCTGTTAACGCTCTAGGCTGTCGCAATTTTTGTTTGATCGTTACCAAACTCGGAATTTAAATCGTTTTATGTAAAAAGGAAGATCAAGTTCGTTTTAATGGGTGGATGGAATCGGACCAGTGGGAGAACGGGGGGGGGGTTCTATTCTTAGAGGGGCGGGATTTTCGGAACGGGAAAATTCATATATATCTCCGTTATTATGCGTAGGATCGAAAATAAATTAGTACAGAAATGGTTCTTATTTGCAAATTATAATTTACTATAAATATTGTTATTTACATTTATTCTTTATATTGAATATTAAATGAGATATTCTGCATTTTTATTGAATCTGGGGCCGCCCTAACGGACACGAAGAGAGTTACTTTCACCGCCAAAAGCTTGTTCGGCACCGTTTCCTTGACTGGCTCGGCTCTCGTGAAATTTCTCTATTGTATAACTTCACGTGGGAAATCTGCTTAGTTTACGCAGCCCCTGCGTGACGGACTTTAATTTGAGTTTCGGGTGTATGTACATACGTGTAGTCAAGACGGATTCAGGAGCAGATCAAAGCAGATAATTCCGATGGAATCTGCAAGCCAAACGTTTTTGGGATTACAAGGAAGTAAATGTATGACAGATGTTTTAAATATAGAGCTAGTACATCGCAAGGCCGCTATTTATCTTGTATAGCAGTTCACAAGTTGCAATAATGAACGCCATACAAGCATGGCTGTCGCTAACTAAACGTTCTCTCTTTCTGGCATAGTAAAGTAGATATAGTGAACATTCTAATTTTTTAGCAGGTTTCTCCTAAGATAAATCAGCTATAGAGGTACTCATGACGCGATTTTTGAAAAAAAAAAAAAAAAAAAATCCTACCTAGAAGATGACGAAAATGCTACTGAAAATAAATTGTATTTGTGTATTTGTCTTGAGTGTGTGTTTATATATATTGTCTAGTACCGCGTTAATGGTTGTCATTTTTTACCAGATTTCCCCTAAGGAAAATCAGCTATTGAGGTTGTACTCATGACGGAATTTTCGAAATTTTTCTTCAAATGTCCATCGATCCTACTTAGTAGATGACGAAAATGAGGTCCGTTCAAAACTGTATATATATATCTATATATATATATATATATATATCTATATATTTGTCTGTTACCGCTCTAGCGGTCGCAATTTTTGTTTAATCGTTACGAAACTCGATATTTAACCGTTTTATGTAAAAAGACAGATCAAGTTCGTTAACGGCTGAAATCGGACCAGAGGAAGGGGGGGTTTAGAGGGGGGGATTTTCGAAAATTCGAAATATCTCCGTTATTATGCATCGGATCGAAAGGTTGTATATAACCAACCTTATTGCAAATTAAATTTACTATAAACATTGTTATATACGTTTATTCTCTATCTTGAATATTAACAGAGGTATTTGCATTTTTCAGTTTTCAGCAAACCGCCACTTCTACTCGTTACGTAAACAATACTCTGCTACATAATAAATCACATTATTGGAAGTTGAAATACCAAAAATTGTATTCAAGAGACCTTTATTATACGTGATACATGCAAATATGTTCTGGTGACCCCCCCCCCCATCTTAAGGTTTTGGACTACTAAAATTTTATTGATTGAGATAAAAATTATTCTGATTCGTTATAAATTACAGTACTAGATATAGTAAATAGTTCTCAATAAAATTAATGTGTTATATTCTGATATATTTCAGTAATTGTTTTCCTTTCCGGTGAGAGGCGGGCCGACCCGTTTGTTTACATTTCTAACCTAACGCTTCCTGTCGGCAGGTTATTGAAATTGGATGAAACATTTCTTATTTCCGTTTGTATTTATTCACGGTGGTGTTGTGTTAGCAGTATGTATATTTATCTATTGTAAAACTTCACGTGGGAAATCTGCTTAGTTTACGCAGCCCCTGCGTGACGGACTTTTTTTTTTATGGTTACCCAACTCGATATTTAAACATTTCATTTAAAGCTAATTTAAGTTCGTTAACAGCTGAAAACAAACTATGTGAAGGGGGCGAAAGGGGGAAATGAAAAATTCAAAATAACTCCGCCAGTGTGATTAAGAAGAAACAAATGTGTCCGTCTCGCAGGGGCCCTGCGTAAAACTTAAGCAGATTTCACCACGTGAATGTTTTACAATAGAGAAATCTGCCATAATAACAAACTGTAGTCTAGTAAAGAAACCTCTAAAATGCCTAAAAAATCTGCCTAAAAACATTATTTTAGGGCCGTAATAACCCCCAAAACCCACCCCCTAGTTTCTAGCCCCAAAAAAACAGTTTTTAAGCCTAACCACTATAACCGTCTAAACCCTTTCACGTAGGGACGAATAGTTTATGGAAATGGCCCACCAGAGCTCTCGGCGGGAAAGGAAAGTCCGAAAACATGCCAGATTTACAAATGACGCAATATTATCTCGGTTAATATTCAAGATAGAGAATAAATGCCATATAACAATATTTTATAGTAAAATTTAATTATCCAATAAGATTGGTTCTATAATACGCAATTTTTCGATCCGATGCATAATACTAACGGAGATAGATAATTCGAATTTTTCGAAAATCCCCCCTCTAACCCATCCCCGCCCCCCCCTCCCACTGGTCCCGAATTTCCAGCCCGGTTAAACGAACTTGATCGTTCCTTTTATAACATAAAACGAATTTAAATACCGAGTTTGGATGACAGATTAAAACAAAAATTGCGACCGCTAGAGTGTAAACAGACAAAGATTATATATTGTCTATATATATATATATATATAATTATAATTATTCATATTAAATTATATATATATATCTGGAATATATAGTATAATATAAAAGTTTTGAACGGGCCTCATTTTCGTCATCTCCTGGGTAGGATCGATGGACATTTGAAGAAATTTTTCGAAAATTCCGTCATGAGTACGACCTCAATAGCTGATTTCCCTTAAGGGAAAGCTGCTAAAAACTGTATAGAACCAATATCATTCCGAATTCAATGCTCTCTCTATAAATGTTGTTCTCTACATTTTTTTCTCCATGAAGAATATTAAGCGAGATTTTTTTTTTTTTTGTGGTTTTAAAATTGTTCAGCTTAAATTGTTTACCTACTCATATCATATTTTACAGCTAGCCGAACAATTATGAAACGGCTTTTTCCTAGCGTAAATTCCAAATATGATTGCGCCTTTAATATGTGAGATATATGGAAATATGTATCATCTATTAAAATTTCATATATACACGTATCCACTGTTCACTATTCTAATAAACACTAACGAATCATCCCGAAATATTTCAAATTATAGTATTGAATCATTTTATTATTTGTTAAAACGTCTTTAGAAGAAACAGCTGCATTATATTTGACTATTTATTTTAAATTATGTTTATATATATATATATAAATGAAAATGCGACATGTGTTTTTCATTTAAGTATTCAGAGCAGGTTTCGCAAAAACATAACTTTTTCGAGGTCTACTCTCGCCTTGTTGCGTTCAAAATGACGGAAACTAAACCATAAATATACCAATAAAATATTTTGTATTTCCAGAATCGTAAAAATCATAAATTGAGCGATTTGGAAACTAATCTCCCCAAGTATTTGGGGAATTAAAAAGAAGGATTATCACACACATACACACACTTCTTGTACTATCAATCATGCACCTCTAGTGAAGAAATATGTTACTTTTTCTGTAATCGTTGAATAATGGTAACATTACTAAACTGAAATGAGTGAAGAAAGTGAAACATTTTGCAATAGAGTGAAGAAAGTAATCACTTTCTTCACAAGTGAAGAAAGTGAATTGCCTTCTTAATTAGTAATAAGTATAAATTAAAAAATAATTTGAAGTTGGAAATTAAATGCTTTTAAATGTTTCTTAACATTGTAAGAATTTATTTTAACAAAATAAATTGAAATGTGAATGAATTATTGGTGGAAATAATCAATATATTTTAAAATTTAAATATAATAATAATTACCTTCCTTGTTTATAACCTGCACTTGTTTATAACTGCACTACTTCACAATCATCACTAGTTGTTTTATAACTATGCTTATAACCTTTCACAACCATGCTTATAACCTACCAACAACATACCATAATCTTCACAACATCCTAATTTTGTTCATATTCTGGTTAGATCTGATCATGTATTTATTACACGATTACAGAAAAAATTTAATATTACACTCGTGACGAAAGTAGAATTTACAACTCTCATGAAATTACCACACTCGCTTCGCTCGTGTGGGTAAACGTTTCACTCGAGTTGTAAAATGATCTACTTTCGTCACTTGTATAATAAATAACTATTTTTCATGTTGAAATGATGATATCATCTAACTATTTTTAAGTATCAGGATGCCACCATCTGGAGAGGGAATAGAGTAATCTCTAGGGGTATTTCAGTTAGTAAGGTGACCGCATTGCTCTGGCCAAGACAACTTCCCTTATTAGACATTCTACGCTCAATAAGACGATTCTAAAAATTGGCACGTCGTGGTCTGTTTCACAATTCGCAGCTGGTACTGACGTCATAAAAGCCGCAGCGGTGACAATAGTAAATTCCACCTTTCTGAGCAATGTAGATGAATTGCCTATAAGATACTATGGGGGGAATTCGCAGGGCAAGGTTGCACTCGCGCGAGGAGCAGTTTCAAGGACGAAACAACTATATAACTCGTTTTCACTGTATTCATCTTCTGGGGCTAATAAAACTCGATAAAAACCCCTGTCAACGTGGATAAGATTGATCTTGACAAAATCAGTATATTTTAGCAGATTTCCCTTAAGGGAAATCAGCTATTGAGGTCGTACTCATGACGCGATTTTCGAAAACATTTTTCAAATGTCCATCGATCATACCCAGGAGATGACGAAAATAATGGAAATATTTTGAGTTTATGAATTCGTACTCCCCACCCCTGCCCCTGCCCCGATTTCAGCCATTTACGGCTATGAACTTTAGTGTTGACCTAAGCAGTTAAATATAGAGTATGGTATTGATCAGAATCTTAACTGAATTGAAAAAGTCCGCCACGCAGGGACTGCGTAAACTAAGCGGATTTCCCACGTGAAGTATTACAATAGAGAAATTTCACGAGAGCCGAACAGTTAAGAAAACGGCCGACCTAACTTTTGGCGGGAAACTCACTCTCATCCGTTATCCGCCCCGATTACATAAAAATGCAAATATCTCGGTTAATATTCAAGATAGAGAATAAATGTATATAACAATATTTATAGTAAATTTAATTTGCGATAAGATTGATTCTATAAACTTTTTCGATCCGACGTATAGTAACGGAAATATTTCGAATTTTAGAAAATCCTCCCCTCTAAACCCCCCCTCCAACTGGTCCGATTTCAGCCATTAACGAACTTGATCTTTCTTTTTACATAAAACGACGTTTGGTAACGATCAAACAAAAATTGCGACCGCTAGAGCGGTAACAGACAAATATATATATATATATATATATATATATATATATATATATATATACACAGTTTTGAACGGACCTCATTTTCGTCATCTACTAGGTAGGATCGATGGACATTTGAAGAAAAATTTCGAAAATTCCGTCATGAGTACAACCTCAATAGCTGATTTCCCAGGGGAAATCTGCTAAAACAAATTCATTATTGAAGTCATCACGTAAAGTATTTGCATGGACCTCACAAAGTTCATCGAAAACAATATTTAGTATTAACCATGGGATGAAGTAGACCATAAAATATCTGCTTATCTTTACGACATGATTAGGAGTATGGGTTTACTGGGGGCTGAAAATTATAAAAATGTATCGGTTAATATTCAAGATAGAACAAAAAATGTATGTAACAACATTTATAGAACATTACATTTGTAATAAGATTGGTTCCATACAAGTTTGCGATCCGACACGTAATAATGAAGATATTCAAAGATTTTGAAATTCCCCAAACCCCCTCTTCCTGGTCCGATTTCAGCCATTAACAAGCTAGATCTTTAGTTACCTTGCATAACATCTTTAAATATAGAAAAAAATTGCGACCGATGTCGAGACATTTTTGAAAACCGCGTCATTAGTAAAACCTTAATAGATGATTTCCCTTTGGGGGAAACACGGTGAAAAGGTTACTGGAGCAATCCTATTTCGATCTCCTTCCTATTCGCGTGTGGGTTTTCATTAAATTGGTTTCGTGCATTATGTTATTACAGATCATCCGGGATGATGAATAGGGCTTCCACGTTATTTGTCTCTCACGGTCCTAAACTTTAATAGTGATGATTAATATAAACGGTTTCATGGATTTAATGCCTTATATAAATAGATTACTCTTCCTTAATTTTATGTATACGAATAATAATTTTAAACCCTTTAGGTTTCACTAATCCAATTTTTTTATTGTAGGCATGAATATCATTTATGCAGTTAAGATGGAAATTCCAGGATTAGTCAGTTTTGTGGATGACATGAAATTATAAACGAAAAAGTCAGGTCAATATAGTGATGAATTTCATGGTTTTTATGGTCAACTCAAACCATAGCAAATATTCACATACCAATGTGTAAAAATCATCCAAGTAGATAGCAATTTTCAATGGGAGTCAAGAACGAGAACTGAAGAACTATTAAGTGAGCTAATATTTAGGAATGCTAAAATACCAGCTTAGAAGATAACGTCAAGCACTTCAAAGAAGTTGATCCTAAATGGTTATTTCAGTGGATTAAAAAATAAGGCGAAAAAGTTATGGGCGATAAAAGTCCGTCACGTAGGGGCTGCGTAAACAAAGCAGATTTCCCACGCTACGATTTACAATAGATAAATATACATACAGCTAACACTAACGCGAATGTTAAGTGAATAAATACAAACGGTAATGAGAAATCTTTCAGTCAATTTACAATACAAGTTAATAATATCTTCAATGGAAAGTGGCTAAATTGTAAACTAACAGGCTAGCCAACTTGTAGCGCTGAATACATAGATAGACCGGAAGGACAAACAATTAATGAAGTAAAGGGTGTTTTTTTTAGAGGTATAGAACTTTAAATTGCAATAAAACAACGATGGATTATTCGATTGACAAGAATTTTTTTTTATTCGAAAAATAATCTTGTGGCATTACATTTTATTAGCAGATTTCCCTTCAGGGAAATCAGCTATTGAGGTCGAACTCATGACGCGATTTTCGAAAATTTTCTTCAAATGTCCATCGATCCTACCCAGGAGATGACGAAAATGAGGTCCGTTCAAAATTATACATATATATATATATATATATATATATATATATATACACATATATATATATATATATATATATATATATATATAGATATATATATATGTCTGATATCTCTCTAGCGGTCGCAATTTTTGTTTGACCGTTACGAAAATCGATATATAACAGATTTATTTAAAAAGACAGAAAAATTTCGGTAATGGCTGAAATCGGACCAGAGGGAGGGGGGGTTTAGAGGGGGGGATTTTCGAAAATTCAAAATATCTCCGTTATTATGCATCGGATCGAAAAATTGTATAGAATCAATCTTATTGCAAATTAAATTTACTATAAATATTGTTATATACGTTTATTCTCTATCTTGAATATTAACCAAGATATTTGCATTTTTATGAAGTCTGTGGTCGGGTATAGTTCGGATTATGTCGGCCATCTTCGTCATTTCTCGGCTTAGGCGGAGCTTCTTCTAACCTGGCGTTTTTAACCTTACCTTACCTTCCTTACTTTGTGAGATTTATGCAAATACGTTTTGTTCATCCGCCCCCCTCCCTTCTTTAGTTTTTGGACTACTGAAATTTGAGTTATTAAAATATAAATTATTCTTACAATTCAGAAGCCGTTTCAGTTGGGTATTTATTTTAATTAACTGAAAGATTTCTCTATATCTAATCACGGTGGTATTGTGTTACCAGTATGCAGATTTCTCTATTTTAAAACTTCACAGGGGAAATCTGCTTAGTTTACGCAGCCCCTGCGTGACGGACTTTTAAATATTATACATATACGGCGCAACATGTCACACAGCTCGTGCCACAATCGATTTATTGAAAGACACGTTTGGTGACCGCCTAATTTCACGTTTTGGACCTGTGAATTGGCCTCCAAGATCTTGTGATTTAACACCGCTAGACTACTTTCTGTGGGGCTATGTAAAGTCATTGGTCTATGCGGATGAGCCACAAACGGTTGACCATTTGGAAGACAACATTCGCCGTGTTATTGCCGATATACGGCCACAAATGTTGGAAAAAGTCATCGAAAATTGGACTTCCAGATTGGACTACATCCGAGCCAGCCGTGGCGGTCATATGCCAGAAATTATATTTTAAATGTAATGCCACAAGATTATCTTTCGAATAAAAAAAAAATTCTTGTCAATCGAATAATCCATAGTTGTTTTATTGCAATTTAAAGTTCTAAACCTCTAAAAAAACACCCTTTATATCTGAATATAACATATTAATTTTATCGAAAACAATTTACTAAAGCTAGTGCTGTAATTTGTAATGAATCAGAATCAGTTTTATCTCAATCACTCAAATTTTAGAAATCAAATCGATCAACAGAACGTATTTGCAGTATATCTGACAAAGTAAAAGTTCAATGAAAACAATATTTAGTATTTAACCTTGTAATGAAGTGGTTCATAATACAGCAGCTCATTGTTAACATACATGAGTAGAAGGGGGGGGGGCGGTTTGCTGAAGGCTCAAAACTGAAAAATGCAAATATCTCGGTTAATATTCAAGATAGAGAATAAATGAATTATAACAATATTTATAGTACATTTAATTTGCAATAAGGTTGGTTCATAGGTTGGTACAATTTTAGCAGATTTCCCTTAAGGGAAATCAGCTATTGAGGTTTTACTCATGAAGGAATTTTCGACATTTTTCTTCAAATGTCCATCGATCCTACCTAGTAGATGACGAAAATGAGGACGGTTCAAAACTGTATATATATATATATATATATATATATATATATATATATATATATATATATATATATATATATATTTGTCTGTTACCGCTCTAGCGGTCGCAATTTTTGTTTGATCGTTACCAAACTCGACATTTAGTCGTTTTATGTAAAAAGAAAGATCAAGTTCGTTAACGGCTGAAATCGGACCAGTGGGAGGGGGGGGGTTTAGAGGGGAGGATTTTCAAAAATTCGAAATATCTCCGTTATTATGCATCGGATCGAAAAAGTGTATATAACCAATCTTATTGCAAATTAAATTTAGTATAAATATTGTTATATACGTTTATTCGCTATCTTGAATATTAACCGAGATATTTGCATTTTTCAGTTTTCACCAAACCGCCACTTCTACTCATGTTACGTAAACAATACTCTGCTACATAATAAATCACATTATTGGAAGTTTAAATACCAAAAATTGTATTCAAGAGACCTTTATTATACGAGATACATGCAAATATTTCCTGGTGACTCCCCCCCCCCAATCCAAAGTTTTGGACTACTAAAATTGTATTGATTGAGATAACAATTATTCTGATTCATTATTAATTACAGTACTAGATATAGTAAATAGTTCTCAATAAAATTAATGTGTTATATTCTGATATATTTCAGTAATTGTTTTTCTTTCCGGTGTGAGGCGGGCCGACCCGTTTGTTTACATTACTAACCTAACGCTTCCTGTCGGCAGGTTATTGAAATTGGATAAAACATTTCTTATTTCCGTTTGTATTTATTCACGGTGTTGTTGTGTTAGCAGTATGTATATGTATCTATTACTGAACTTCACGAGGGAAATCTGCTTAGTTTACGCAGCCCCTGCGTGACGGACTTTTTCGATTCAAAGTACAATAACGGAGATATTACGAAATTTCGGAATTCCCCTCCTCTAACACCCCCCCCCCCACTTCCACCTAGCCATTAACGAACTTTATCTTTCTTTTAATGTTTAAATATCGAGTTTGGTAGCGATCAAACAAAACTTGCTACCACTACATCGTTAACAGACAAATGTATATACAAATATCATTGATCGAGTACAGCTGGCATTGTGCTTTCAAAAGTATATATGTACTATACATATATAATTTTGAAAGGACCTCATTTCCGCCATCTCGTAGGTAGGATCGATGGGCATTTGAAGAAATTTGTCGAAAATCGCGTCATGAGTACGACTTCAATAGCTGATTTCCCTTAAGGGAAATCTGCTAATAACTAAAATTGAGGCATGTGCCTAGTGTAGGAAATCAAACTGAGGTATTAGATAAAATCAAGTGATCACCCCATCTTTGAAGAAATGGTTGAAATAGATGATGGTATTGCAGCATTAAAGGGAAAGAATAACAATAATAAAGTAATAACCGATTGGCTGAATAATAAGGAATTTGATGAGCTTTATTGTAACTGTATAAATTGTTGTGAATGCAAAGTCCGTGAGATGTGTTACCTCTGCTATTCCAGCAAGGCCAAAGAGGTAGCACATCTTAAAGTACAGCGGATCCTTTAATGTCAAAGGCATATTATACAGAACTAGATTCAAGGCTAGCCAGTTAATAATAAGAGAAAGTGTAACTTTGACTATGGCTGAATAATTACTGAACATAGACATAGATTTGAGATTCAACTAAAAACTCAGAAGATGCACAGAAATGGAGAAGCCCCCCCCCCTTCTCTTATGAGGTATAAAAGCTCTTATAATCCCGACAACCGTCAAAGATAAATGGGAAAGATACAGTGTGTGTGTTGAAACGGAGCGATTACGCCTAGAACTGTTCAAAATAATCCAATAAACCAGTTATGTTCATTATTGATATTGGAAAACGGCTGAAATAATATAACCGCCAGTAGTTCAATAAATAATTAAACATTTAAAAAAAAAAGTCCGTCACGCAGGGGCTGCGTAAACTAAGCAGATTTCCCACGTGAAGTTATACAATAGAGAAATCTCCAAAGGAGAGCCGAACAGTTACGGCAGAGGGCCGAATTAGCTTCTGGCGGGAAATTCAAAAATCCGTTATCGGCCCAAATTTAATAAAAATGCAAATATCTCGGTTAATATTCAAGATAGAGAATAAATGTATATAACAATATTTATAGTAAACTAGCTCAGATACCTGGCTTCGCTCGGGAATTCATTTGAGGCTGAATGGTGATGTTATATTTTTGGCAAGGCTTTACTTTGCACAATATTTTGACATTTACCCGTTTTAGTGTTTACGGTTAATACCCGTTGTTGGCATTTGTTAATAATAAAATTATTTTTTTATGTAAGACTTCACTGTCCTGCATATTGTCATATTTCCCGTCTCCTGTGCATTATGCACAGATTCGCATTATTAAGGAGAAAATATTGACATACATTTGAATTAATTTTTTCAGGTGAGGTACCTGGTAGTTCATATTGAAAAGAAGTGTTGAGCAAATTTCTCTAAATAACAAAATAAACAACTTTTGTTATGTGCATATTTACCGAAACCCCAATAGGAAATCATGATTATTAATTTCAGGCCTCCCTTATAACCCCCACTCCTGTCCGCCCCTAGAAATGTTAGTATAGCTTATTATAATAAAGGCGTTAGTACTAATTCACATACCGAGTTTGGTTTAATTTGGTTGAGTCTTTAGTGCCAAATATAATTGTGAACTCCCGCTATAGTTTATAGCGTTTAACTCATTTATACTTCCGTATACGGCAAAAGTGCATATATTAAAAGTTACTCTAAGTTACAAAATAAACAACTTTTGTTATGTTTATATTTGCTGAAAAAGCAATAGGAAACGAAATATCGCTATTTTTAATTTCAGGCCTTCCTTACAACCCCCACTCCTGCCCGTCCCTAATAATTTTGGTATGGCTTATTATAATGACGACGTTAGTGCTAATACACATACCGAATTTTATTTAGTTCGGTTGAGTGTTTTGTGCCAAATAAAATTGTTGCCTCCCGCTATAATTTTTAGCGTATAACGCATTTATACTTCAGTATATGACGAAAGTGTATATGACAAAAGTTACTCTTAATAACAAAATAAACAACTATTCTTATGTGTTATTTACCGAAAACCCAATAGGAAACGAAATACAGCTATTTTTAATTTCAGACCTCCCTTACAACCCCCACTCCTGCCCGTCCCTAATAATGTTGGTATGGCTTATTATAATGACCACGTTAGTGCTAATACACACACCGAATTTTATTTAGTTCGGTTGAGTCTTTTGTGCCAAATAAAATTGTGGACTCCCGCTATAGGTTTTAGCGTATAACTCATTTATACTTCCGTATACGGCAAAAGTGCATGTAACAAAAGTTACTCTAAATAACAAAACGAATAACTTTTGTTATGTGCATATTTGTTGAAAAAGCAATAGGAAACGAAATACCGCTATATTTATTTTCTGGCCTCCCTTACAACCCCCACTCCTGCCCGTCCCTAGAAATGTTGGTATGGCTTGTTATAATAAAGGCCTTAGTCCTAATACACGTACCGAGTTTTATTTAGTTCGGTTGATTCTTTTGTGCCAAATAAAATTGATGACTCCCGCTATAATTTATATTTAGGTATACGCCGAAAGTGTACATAACAAAAGTTACTCTAAATAATAAAATAAATAACTTTTGTTATGTGCATATTTGCCGAAAAAACAATAGGAAATGAAATATCGCTATTTTTAATTTCAGGCCTCACTTATAACCCCCTCTCCTGTTCGTCTTAGAGAATATTAGTATAGCCTAAAGCAGGGGTCTCCAAACTACGGCCCGCGGGCCACATCCGGCCCGCGGAGTGCTAGCATACTTGAAAACTACTTTTAGAGAACATATTTTTTATAGCAAATTAAATTTAGTTTACTTAAATTAAGTATTCGATAGAAGGTACTACCCATTTCCGCTAGTGTCCACCAGATGTCGTGTCACGTTACTCCTCATGGCTCGTACTCTACGACTAATCTAGAAATTACAGATAATGACAGGAAAATTAATAATATGCAGTGTTGCCGTTTTGCGGACTTTAGTCCGATTTGCAGCCTTTTTTAAACGTTGCGTACTTTTTCGGACTTTTTTTTTCATCAGTGGACTATTTCTCTTTTTACCCCCGGCAACAATGATAATATGGTTTTGGCCCTCGGAACTTTCTGGAGTAATCAGTATGGCCAGAAGGCTGGAAAGTTTGGAGACCCCTGGCCTAAAGTCTAAGTTGGGCTAGTAGTAATATACATACCAAGTTTCATAAAATTCGGTTCAGCCGTTTATGCGTGAAAAGGTAACAAACACAAAACTCGGTATGTCAATTAGCATTAATTCTTCCATGATTATAAGCTATATTAAAATTTTTAGGTTAGAACGGGAGTGGGGGTTATAAAGGGAGGCCTGAAATAAAAATTCGCGATATTTCATTTTCTATTTCTTTTTCGACAAACATGCACATAACAAAAGTTGTATACTTTGTTATTTAGATTAACTTTTGTTTTATACATTTCTCCAGGAACAATTTGTGAAGCAAGTAATTTGCGAAGAAATATTGATATGCTCAACAATTCATTCCAGTTTGAACTATGAGGTACCTCACCTGGAAAAATTAATTCAAATCTATGTTAATATTTTGTCCTTAATAACTGAAATTATGCATAATGCACAGGAGACGGGAAATATGACAATTTGGAGGACAGTGAAACTTACATAAAAAATTAATTTTATTATTAACAAATGCCAACAACAGGTATTAACCCTTAACAATGGGACTGGTAAACAAAATATTGTGCAAAGTAATGCCTTGCCAAAAAAAGTACTATCACCATTCAGCCTCAAATCAATTCCCGTGCGAAGCCGGGTATCTGAGCTAGTATCTTTATATATATAATTCTACTGTACGTGTGTATGTCACTGAATCCTAAACGGCTGGACCGATTTGAATGAATTTTTTTGTATGCGTTTGGGTGACGCTCTGGATGGTTTAGAAACACAAATTAGCCCGGCAGATGGAGCAGGAGTGGGGCTGTAAGGGAGGCCACAAATTAAAAATAGCGATATTTCGTTTCCTATTGGTTTTTCGGCAAATATGCACATGATAAAAGTTGTTTATTTTGTTATACTTTTCTTACAATCACTTTTGTCGTATAACAAAACAAAAACGAGATATACACTAAAAAATTAAAGTGGGAGCCAACAATTTTATTGGGCACTAACGATTGAACCGAACTTAACAAAACTCTATATGTAAATTAGCATTAATTCTTCCATGATTATAAGCTATATTAAATTTTTTAGGTTCGAATGGGAGTGGGGGTTATAAAGGAGGCCTGAATAATAAAATCTCGATATTTCATTTTCTATGTGTTTTAAGCAAACGTGCACATAACAAAAGTTGTTTTTTGTGTTATTAAAAGTAGCTATTTCTACGGAATTTAATACTATGACATTTGGGAATTATAACTACTATGATAATGAAGAATTGAATACTATGGTACTTAGTATGATCACTATTAATGATTGTTTAATACCCGGACTGCGACCCATTCGGATCGACATTAGCGGCGATGTATGGCCAAAGACGAGGATATCTGTTCTATGATTTATTGTAGCAATAATGTTTTCAATAGCGAACAGAAATTGATTATAAACTTACGTAGACAAAACTTAAAAACACTGGTGTTATTTTATTTATTAACTACCACTTCTTGCTACTATGGCTAATTGGGACGGATTATCTACAGGTTACCACTCTTTTTCAAGCCAGAGTGGGATTAAGGATTTCATTTAATGAATAACGTCAATAAATATATTACTAGTGCCCAGGCGAGAATCGAACTCGCCACTCTTAAGTTTCCCATGTGGGATTAAATGGATGGAAAATGTCACCATTATTCGTTCTCTAAATGTTTCATAACCAAAGAAGTGGTGTGACCAAAGACCAAAGAAGAACACCGTGCGTGGTGTGTGTGTGTGTGTGTGTGTGTGTGCGTGTGAGTAGAAATAGTCCTCGAGATAGGGAATTACGCCTAGATTAAGTAAAACAAGGGGATTACTGATGATCAATATGCGTTGATTAAGGTTAAACAAGTCCGACGCGCAGGGGCTGCGTTAAGTAAGCAGATTTCCCACTTGCATCCCGTATTTACGTTTATCTCATGGCGTAAAAGTTCAATGAGAACAATATTTGTTATTTAGGCTTCAAATAATGTGCTTCATAATATAACAGCTTATTGTTGATATGACATGAGTAGGGGTCGGGAAGGCCGAAAACTAAAAAACGCAAATATCTCGGCTAATATTAAAGATAATGGAAACATGTACATAACAACATTTATAGTAAATTTAATTTGCAATAAGATTGGTTCTATACAATTTGTTGATCTGACGTATAGTAATAGAGATATTTCGAATTTTCGAAAATCCTCCCCTCCCCCTGGTCCGATTTCAGCAGTTAAGGAACTTGATCTACCTTTTTGTATAAAATGATTATATATCAAGTTTGGTAACGATAAGAAAAAATTGCGACCGGTAACAGACAAATATATATACACAGTTTTGAACGGACCTCATTTTCGTCATTACCTGGGTAGGATCGATGGACATTTGAAGAAAAATTTCAAAAACCGCGTCATGAGTACGACCTCAATAGCTGCATTTCCCTGAAGGGAAATCTGCTAAAACATGGGCATTACTGATGTTCAATTTGCGTTGATTAAGGTTAAAACAAGAGGTTCGTGATATATAAGCTAATTGGTAATTTGAGATGAAGTGTGGAGGTTTACTGAAGGGTCAAAAAAGAATACAAACAACTCCCTTAATATTTGCAGTCAAGTAAACGACAGAAACGATGAACCATTATTTAAGCAATGGTCACGGGGCTCAGGTTAGCTATAGCGTTAAAGCGTTGACTTTAATCTCACATACTAAACCTAGAGTGGCGAGTTCGATTCCGCTTGGGCAGAAGAATTTATTTCGTGACGGAATTCATTAAATTAAACCCTTAGTCCCACCCTGGCTAGAAAAGGGTGGTAACCTGTAGATAACCCGTCCCAATTAGCCTTAGTTGCAAAAAAGTGAATATCAAGTTCGTTAAGGGCTGAATCGGACCAGTATTATTTTGTTTCCCGCCTTCAGTAAACCCCCACTCCTACTCGTGTCATATTAACAAAAAGCGGTTATAATATAAAACACTTAATTTGGAGCCTAAATACCAAGTAGTATTCATATTGAACTTTTGCGTTTTAAGATAAATGCATGTCGTATGTGGGAAATCTGCTTAGTTAACGCAGCCCCTGCGTGGTTTTGAAATGGCCATCAATCCAGTACTAAGAACATGTATCGCGGGCTCTGGCCAAGTAAGACAGGTACGCCTTGCTGGTCTTTGGAAGGGAGCCTAAAACAAATTATTGTCACTATTATCACTGCGATCAGAAAACTAATTCAGCTCCTTGGTGAAAATGTATTGGGGAAAGCATAGTGGGGAGTTCGATTCCCGGCCTGGGCAGTAGAAATTTATTTAGTGACGGACTCATTAAATAAAATCCTTAGTCCCGCCCTGGCTAGGAAAGGGTAGTAACCTGAAGAAAAACGGTCCCAATAGCCATAGTAGCATAAAGTGGACGGAAATAATAATAAACAAACAAACAAAAATAAATAAATAAAAACATATTTAAACACTACATATGTGTGTACTCAGTAGGAGTAGAACTACAAACGTTTGTCCAATTCTTGTAAAATTGCATTAAATACGTAGGCGAAGTTCCGTTTTGTAAGGTAATGTACTTGATGAGTTCAGTTCTTGGTCCATCAAGTAATCAAACAAACCGACATTTGAAAATGAGTACAGCAATAGCTGATTTCCCGCTAAGGGAAATCTGCTAAAAAGAACTATAGAGCACTACGTACTAAAAGGGAAAGAGGAAAGTCGGGCCCAAAAGACATCGAGCTTTTCCCAAACCCCACTTATTTGTTCGGGATGGTCGTCTCAGCTGCTAGTATACATTTGTGACAGGTCAATAGTAATTTTTGGTCCAATTACATATATTCTTCGGTCAAATGAACGTAAAAGAAATTTTTCGTGGAATATAATTTCATCAGATTATAAACAACTGTATCTATCGAGAGGGGGCCAAACAAGGTGGAATCAATCATAAAGGAATAAGTCACATGTTTTTGTTTCGGTGGATTGTCGCCAACTTTTATTTTCAATTGTTTTCGTAAAAAGCAAGTAAAAATAAAATGTAGCAACCAATTACTTGATCCAATGCAACTCGAAATCTTGAGTAACATTTAAATCTCTTTGATCTGTTGGTAATGCAGAATCTTCCCGCATGTTCTACAATCGACATGATCCTATCGATAATTAATGATAGTAAAGTAAATAGAAGGTTAATTTTCTAAGAGTTATACTATCTATACGTCAAATAGTTTATATTTGAAACAGAAAGTATAAATTTCTAAATATTGCAAAATGTGCCCCTTATAATAGAATTTAAATTTTAATGGATTTATATTCTGCCAAATTAAAAATTTTCTCCTTTTGTTTTGATTACACCGTTTAGCATGACAAGAAATATGAGGGTTTTATCAAAACACACAAAACAGATATAAATTACTAGAACTATACAAATTTAAATGTTAAATATTAAGGTACATCCAAGCAAAAAAAATTGTTTAAAAAGCTACGAAGTACCTAAACAAAATCAGTCCAAGCGCTTTAGCCTTAAAAATAGAACCTATATTCATAAATATCGCACACGATTCACTCACCGCAGGTATATTCTTAGAGAAGTGCAATAGGTTTCTAAAATCATAAAAAATATTCAAAAAGTTAATTCTAAAAGTCGTTTAACAGGCAGCATGCTATTGAAATAAGAATTCGCGAGAATGAAAATCACGAATAATCTTATATGTGTTTAAACAAATTCAATTTCGGAAATCAAGTTGACTCCATAGCAGTCAAAAAACATAACCTTTAATATGTGTACACATGTTTTTGAGTTGGAAGAATAGAATCAATCAATTTTAGGTTGGCACTATAATTTAACCGCATCCATCACTGATTTACTACATAAGAAGGTGTAAATGTCAACGTGTAATCAATAATAACGAATTGACAGCGGCGTCAAAGAACCCGATTAAGAAAGCTTAGTGGATCTTACCTTCCAGAGCCCTGAAAGCCTGAAGAGTTGCAAATATTTCAGCGAGAGGCACAATCAAACGAAAGCCGAACTGAATGAGCAGAGCCCGCCAAAACAGCGACGCTTCCCTACTGACGGCTGAGCAAGTACTGAGCGCCTATCAGCTGAGTGAGTCCTCTGTTGAATCGATGGCTCGGAAAATCGATCTCTATCTCCCCCTGCCCTGCTCTCTGGTGGCCACCGCATGCAATTAATTGTCCCGCTACATTCCGAAGTCCCATACGTAACTATGACTGTACAATTTCATTGTTATTGTAAACGCATAGACATTTTCTTACTTGGACATTGTTCATTAAACCCGTATATTTAGGGCGAATTGACTGTGTACATTTCATTAGCAGATTTCCCTGCTAATACAGGGAAATCAGCTATTGAGGTCGTACTCATGACGCGATTTTCGAAAATTTTCTTCAAATATCCATCGAAACTACCCAGACGAAAATGAGGTCCGTTGAAAACTGTATATATCTATCTATATATTTGTCTGTTACCGTTCTAGCGGTCGCAATTTTTGTTTGATCTTTACCAAACTCGACATTAAGTCGTTTTATGTAAAATGAAAGATGATGTTCTTTAACTGCTGAAATCGGACCAGGGGGAAAGGAGGTTTAGAAGAGGATAAATTTGAAAATTCGAAATATCTCCATTACTATACGTCGGATAGAAAAAGTGTAAAGAATGACTCTTTTTGCAAATTACATTTACTATAAATATTGTTATATACATGAAACATTAGCTTAAGAAACAAAAACAAATTTAGATATCTATGATGAATAAATAATTAATTTAACTGTATTACAGTTTTAAATTGCTCTTGCAGTAATAAATTTCTTTAGCATTTTTTTTTAATTGTTTATAAAATAAAAGTTTTTCCTCAACAGGCCAATTATCTTGAAGGCATTTTAATTCGGTTAATGTTTTCTCTTTTGGTCTGTTAGTAGTTTACAGTCATAAAGCACGTGCCTGTATGTCTTTTCAGTGGTAAAGTAACAGTAACAGTTTGTTGACCTGTCAATATATTCTAACCGGCGTTCAGATTCAGAATAATGGTTCTTTTTGACAATTCTTTGTTAAAAACATTATGGGCCATAACAATCATAATCCTGGATAATAAACATGTAAGAATAAAAATTTATTTTCCCTACATGGGTCCGAAGAACAATTTAGCTATATTATATATTTAATAACCATTACAAAAAAAAAGTACTTTATTGTATGACCAAAGAAGAAACATTGCATTTATAAATACTATTAAGGTCTTCGGGTTCTGACCGTGTCTTCATTTTGGTTGCCAACGTTTCGCTAGACATGCTTCTAGCTTCCTCAGGGCTATCTCTGAGACTAAAGAGTTGTATGTTCATCTCTGGTATATATTTGAATCTTATCCGGTTTCCTTGGGCGGAGTCTTCCCTTCCAGGTGTCTACGGATACTTCTTCCCGTGATCGATCATCACCTATACCGTCGTTTTCGTTTCTTAATCAAAGTCTTTGTGGAATGCCCGGCTTCCAGAGTTTGCTGAGTCTGTATCCATCCTCTCTATTGAAGTTGTTAGGGCATTTAGTAAATATCAGACGTGACTGGATATACACTCTTCGAACCAGTCTTTCTTGGTATCGGTCCACCTTTAAAACAGTAGTATTAATGACCAGGACCTTGGAAGTCTACGAGTATATTGCATTTATAGTTGAAACACATGCTCCGTTATGTGTAACATTTCTATGGAGCAATGTTAGTAAATATCAGACGTGACTGGATACACACTCCTACGATTATTCAATACCATTTTAACATTGTTTTGATTAAATGATTTATGAAATATAAGCAAATTTACATTTCTGAAGAAGAACAATATGAGTAATGATTACGTGTTGTGTAAGTATTATCATGTAAAGTTTGATGAATAAATACTTTTTATTGGTTTTAAAATTACACATCATTTATTTTAGCTGTAGTTTAAAACACTTATCATCATTACATGCAATAAAAGATAATTAAATAAAAAGAAACACTTTCACGTAATGATGATGTGTTTTTCATCATTATTATGGGAAAAGAGTACATTATCAGTTTTACATACATAGCTTTTTGGATTTCTATGGCAAGCTCCATACTTTTCTTCCATCTTATAGAATAAACGTCAATAATCAATAAATAACTAAAAGAATATCACTTCCTACTCAATCACTCTTTATTATTCAGAACAATGTTATAATAATCATTGATAGTATGTGTTTGTTTCCCTATAACTTCTGCCCTTGGATGTCGTACCAACACAACCCTGTTTTAGCAGATTTCCCTTAAGGGAAATCAGCTATTGAGGTCGTACTCATGACACGAGTTTCGAAAAATTTCTTCAAATGTCCATCGATCCGACCTAGTAGATGACGAAAACGAGGTCCGTTCAAAACTGTATCTATCTCTCTCTCTCTCTCTCTCTCTCTCTCTCTCTCTCTCTATATATATATATATATATATATATATATATATATATATATATTTGTCTGTTACCGCTCTAGTGGTCGCAATTTTTGTTTGATCGTTACCAAACTCGATATTTAGTCTTTTTATGTAAAAAGAAAGATCAAGTTCGTTTATGGCTGAAATCGGACGAGTGGGAGAGGGGGTTTAGAGGGGAGGATTTTCGAAATATCTCGGTTACTATAAGTCGGATCGAAAAATTGTATAGCACCAATTTTATTGCAAATTAAATTGACTATAAATATTGTTATATACATTTATTCTCTATCTCGAATATTAACCGAGATATTTGCATTTGTATGCATGTGTGTGGTCGGCAGGAGTCGGCTACATTCGGGACTCTCCGCCGAGAGCTAGTCCGGGCCGTTTCGGTAACTGTTCGTACCTCATTTAGAGATTCCTTACTACAACTGTTGTTATTAGGCGGATTTCTCTATTGTAAAACTTCACGTGAGAAATCAGCTTAGTTTACGCTTCCCCTGCGTGACGGACTTTTTAATTCTGGGATCGAGCCATACAATTATTGGCATATCTTGTTTATTGATAATTATTTGGCCTGAAATGTATATAACAGAAGTTAATCTAAAGGAGAATATAAAACACATTTATTTTTTTTTTAATTATAAAAATGTCCTTTATTGAGAAACAAGAAAATTACAAAATAATTTATAGTGTTCCTTCTGCAACTACAATATTAAAAAAAGAAACATAATATAAGATTTTATATTTAAGTAGAAGATTTTTTTCATTCCATTTTGTTATTTTAATAAATTGTATTTATAAATACGTTGTCGTTATAATTACATGTCTGATATCTATCGTTAAAAATTATGAACACTACATTTAAAAGCGGCCCGCGAACGTATTTGCACACTAAAGTTTGGCCCGTAACATGTCAAAGGTTGCTCATACATGCTCTAGAGCAATGAGTCCCACAGTGGTCTATATCGACCCCCAGGGGTCTATGACAATCTGCGAGGGGTCTACGTCAGCGAAAAAAAATGTTGGGGGTCCATGAAATGAAAATAGGGGTCTACGATAGTGGATCTCAACATACACTGATAGTACCTATTTACTTACATTATACTATCTTATAATATAAAGACATATAAATTATTTATAAAAGTACCTATGAAGTAAAAAATGTATTATATATGTTTATAAAATTGTGTAAGTTGTAGTATGTAGGCATTCGCTTTGTGGTCGCATTACATTTTGAACTTGTAAAAAGTCCGTCACGCAGGGGCTGCGTAAACTAAGCAGATTTCCCACGTGAAGTTTAGTAATAGATAAATATACATACTGCTAATACAACGCCGTGAATAAATACAAACGGAAATAAGAAATGATTCATACAATTTCAATAGCCTGCCGACAGGAAGCGTTAAGTTAGAAATGTAAACAAACGGGTCCCGCCTCACACCGGAAAGAAAAACAATAACTGAAATATATCAGAATATAATACATTAATTTTATTGAGAACTATTTACTATATCTAGTACTGTAATTAATAATAAGTCAGAATAATTGTTATCTCAATCAAGGAAATTATAGTACTCCAAAACTTTAAGATGGGGGGGGGGGGAGTCACCTGGATATATTATCATGTATCTAGTATAATAAAGGTCTCTTGAATACAATTTTTGGTATTTAAACTTCCAATAATGTGATTTATTATGTATCAGAGTATTGTTTACGTAACATGAGTAGAAGTGGCGGTTTGGTGAAAACTGAAAAATGCAAATATCTCGGTTAATATTCAAGATAGAGAATAAATGTATATAACAATATTTATAGTAAATTTAATTTGTAATAAGATTGATTCTGTATAATTTTTCGATCCGACGTATAGTAACGGAGATATTTTGAATTTTCGAAAATCCTCCCTCTAAACCCCCCCTCCCACTGGACCGATTTCAGCCGTTAACGAACTTGATCTTTCTTTTTACATAAAACGCTTAAATATGAAGTTTGGTAAGGATTAAACAAAAATTGCGACCGCTAGAGCGGTAACAGACAAATATATATATATATATATATATATATATATATATATATATATATATATATATATATATATATAGATATATATATACAGTTTTGAACGGACCTCATTTTCGTCATCTACTAGGTAGGATCGATGGACATTTGAAGAAAAATGTCGAAAATTCCGTCATGAGTACAACCTCAATAGCTGATTTCCCTTAAGGGAAATCTGCTAAAACCTGCACATAATGATATACCAGTATCATCTTGTTACAAGCATACGTGCAGTCTCAGAGCTTCGCGAACTTGCACTGACTTGTTCAGTTCGTCACAAAATTTTATTTTGAGTAGTTTAAATTCAATTAATAAATGTATAAAACTTCACATGTGTTTTTACTTTAAGTTTTTAACACCTAACTTCACTACAGTTAGAAATTTACAAAAATCAATATCAGGTAAGTAGGGGGTCTACCCAAAACCGAGAAAGATGGCAAGGGGGTCTACGACAAAAAAAAGTTCGGGAACCATGGCTCTAGAGCCTTTACGCACTCAATTCTAGATTATGTGTGTGTATCATATTCGTCTGCCACACCAAGAACATTAAAAATGCTTATTACTATAAATCATGCAGGAATTCGTCTCGCTAAATGGGGGCTTAAGTTGCCCAATTTATGTAATCAGAAATTTTGTAGAACGTCTGGGTTTAAAGTTATAGCTGAAAGTGGTACGCACAAAAAAGCTTGAAAAAGAGTCATTATGAAGCTGCATCGAATATCCGTATTATTTAGTACGATGTAAGAATTACTCTCATGATTACTCTGCATTTTTCGTCGGTATGAAGATACCCGTGCAATAGTAAATAAAAGTCGGTCACGCAGGGGCTGCGTAAACAAAGCAGATTTCCCACGGAAAGTTATACAATAGAGAAATCTCCATACGAATGCTGAACATTTACGGAAACTAGCTTTTAGCGGGAACGACTAGAAGCGACCATAGCCCGTCCATTACACTTAATAAAAATGCAAATATCTCGGGTTAATATTCAAGATAGAGAATAAATGTATATAACAATATTTATAGTAAAGTTAATTTGCAATAAGATTGGTTTTATATAATTTTTCGATCCGACGTATAGTAATGGAGATATTTCGAATACAGTAGACTCCCGATTATCCGAAACCCGATTAACCGATTCTCTCGCTTAACCGAAACATTTTGAGTTGCTAGGGAGGGAAAAAAAAATACTTCGTCCTAGCTTCGCGGAAAGAGGCGTGAGAAGAGGGTGTGGGAGCCCGAGGGAGGGTCGACAGTCCCACGGATGTGACGATCTGTTTCTCCGAACCTCTTAGGTTCGGGTCCAGTGAGTATTGAAGAGTTCCTTCTATACTCGGTGGTCTGGTCTTAGTAAACAAACCTAGCTTCCTGTTGGAAACAGTTAAAGGCAGTGCCTTCAGTCTGCCTTCAACTTATGTGAAACAATGGGTCGATTCTGATGATAGATTTAGCATTACATTGACTGACGATGACATCGCAGACATTGTCTCCAAAGAAGAAGAAGATTATGATCCCGTCGAAATTGGAACAGAAGCTCGCATTACACACAGCCAAGCGACAGATGCTCTGGAGACGGTGCTTCGATACATCGAACAACAACCTACCTCCTGCCGTTCTGATATACTTACCCTTCAGAAATGGCGTGACTAAGCATCGACAAAAAAATTTCAGAAGCTCGGCAAAGAAAAATCACCGACTTTTTTAAACGATGAAGTTTTTTTTTTTCTTTCATTTTTCTTTTTAAGTCTATAGTTTTATAAATACATATGTACGTAGTTATTTTAATTGTTAAATAAAATAAGCTTTTTTTCAAGTACATAAACGTGTTTTTTATTCTAATTGATCCATTTTCACGCAGAAATTTCGGACTCCCGTTTAACCGAAATTTTCGCTTATCCGAAACCCCTCGGTCCCGAAGGTTTCGGTTAATCGGGAGTCTACTGTATTCGAAATTCCTCCCTCTATACCCTCCCTCTCCCACTGGTCCGATTTCAGCCATTAACGGACTCGATCTGTCTTTTTACATAAAACGTTTAAATATCGAGTTTGGTAACGATCAAACAAAAACTGCGACCGCTAGAGCGGCAACATACATACATATATATATAGTTTTGAACGGACCTCATTTTCGTCATCTACTGTTACGGAGTTGTGTTTTATATTTTGGTTATTTCTATTATATTTTTTCTTGTGTATTTTGTATTAATATTATATTTATTTTATATTTTTATTATTATTATTATATTTCTTGTTTAAGTCTAGGTTAGGCCTGTCCTAGATGTGTTAGGCGGTCTAAGGCGAGTCACCCCAGCAGAGGGGGTAGGCTCACAAATTTTGACACGTGTGGTCAATCTCAAGGGTGAAGCGAGCCCAAATGTATAGACAATGTTTTATGTATTATTTTTTTATGGTTGTAATGTATTTGTTAATGGAGTATTTGATGAATTGTAATAAATTATCGCAAATACAATTTTTATATAGGATCGATGGACATTTGAAGAAATCTTTCGAAAATCATGTCATGAGTACGACCACAATAGCTGATTTCCCTTAGGGGAAATCTGCTAAAAGTCCGTCACGCAGGGGCTGCGTAAACTATGGAGATTTCACATGATGACTCACTTTTAATCTTATCTCACAAAGTATTCTTTATTTCTATGTAAGAAACCGATGAGTAGAAAGGGGGGGGGTGTCCTGAAGGCTGAGAACAAGAAAGTACGAATAACTCGCTTAATACTCGAGTTAAGAAAAAAATGTGTAGAACAACAATTATAGATCATCAATAGTTTTACAAGATTGGTTCTATAATATTTTACGATACGACTCATATTAACTGAAATATATTGAATTTTCGAATCCCCTCCTCCTCTAAACCCACCTTATTATTAGCCCGCTGTCACCCATTAACGACTATAACATAAAAGTTGTATGAAACTATTAAATATCTATTATGGTATAGATCAAATAAACGTTTTCCAGACAAGAACGTAATAATCTTAACTGATGACGTCACCACACGACGAATTTGCATGTTCCTCCTATAACAAAGGTCTCATGTGGGGTCTTTGGTATTCATGCTTAGAATAAAGTCGTTCATGATATAACATATTAATAGTTAATATGACATGAGTAGGAGTGGGGGTTTGCTTAAGGATAAAAACCGTTTAGTCACTTGTGCCCAATATAATTGTTAACTCCCGCTATAGTTTTTAGTGTTTATCTCATTTATACTTTCCTATACTACAAAAGTATGTATAACAAATGTTGCTTTAAATATCAAAATAAACAACTTTTGTTCTGACATGTAAAGTCATTCTGAAGTTACACAATTTGTGGTAGCGGAAGTTGTAGGAAATCAAACTTTTCAATTCTGGTATAAATTAGCTTATTTTCTCCAAAACGTAGACGTTATTGAAATAACTGTGTGTTTTTAGCAGATTTCCCTTAAGGGAAATCAGCTATTGAGGTTGTACTCATGACTGAATTTTCGAAATTTTTCTTCAAATGTCCATCGATCCTACCTAGTAGATGACGAAAATGAGGTCCGTTCAAAACTGTATATATATATATATATATATATATATATATATATATATATATATATATATATATATATAATTGTGGTGTTGTTTTCGACCAGGTTGAAATTAAATGAGGTGTGTAATTCTTTTCGGAGCGTTGGGCAAAGATTCTTAAAAATTTCCAAATTTGAGATTTTTATTTTCTTTTTCCAAAAATTGCACTATGACTAGGGTTATAGTAACCTTCCTTGTTTTGTTTACATAGCAGGGTCACAGCCTTTTGTATGTTTTATATATTTATAGTATGGTGTATTTGTTTGTTAAACTATATTATAATTGTTGTACTGTGGTTCTTATATTATTTTACAATGGTTATTGCTGTACACTATTTTAATTATTGCTATGTTTTGTTAAATCTATGTTATTGCCACTTACCACTATGTTATTGCAACTTATATTACTGTAAAATAATATAAGTTGCAATAACATAGTGGTAAGTGGCAATAACATAGATTTAACAAAACATAGCAATAATTAAAATAGTGTACAGCAATAACCATTGTAAAATAATATAAGAACCACAGTACAACAATTATAATATAGTTTAACAAACAAATACACCATACTATAAATATATAAAACATACAAAAGGCTGTGACCCTGCTATGTAAACAAAACAAGGAAGGTTACTATAACCCTAGTCATAGTGCAATAAGAATGTATACTAGTCTATGAACATATTTAGTCTTGGTAAGCAATAATAAGGAAAACACACCCTTTTATAACAATGTATAACACCAATGTGCAATATTATAATGTAGTATATGTAATTTTTACAGCCCTGAGGAAGAGAAAATAAAAATCTCGAAATATTGGCATAAACTAAGATTCATTTCACCAACATTGACCAAAGCTCCGAAAAGAACTACACACCTCATATATATATATATATATATATATATATATATATATATATATATATATATAAAGTTATATATATATGTCTGTTACCGCTCTAGCGGTCGCAATTTTTGTTTGATCGTTACCAAACTCGATATTTAGTCGTTTTATGTAAAAAGAAAGATCAAGTTCGTTAATGGCTGAAATCGGACCAGTGGGAGGGGGAGTTTAGAGGGGAGGATTTTCTAAAGAAGTTTCTATGCGTCGGATCGAAGAATTGTATAGAATCAATCTTATTGTAAATTAATTTTACTAAAAATATTGTTATATACATTTATTCTCTATCTTGAATGTTAACCGAGATATTAGCATTTTTATGAAATCGGGGCGGATAACGGATGAGAGTAAAACTTCACGTGGGAAATCTGCTTAGTTTACGCAGCCCCTGCGTGACGGACTTTCTATAATAATTAGACGTTACTGGTACTTGGTAATGTCATTATGTCTAAAGACATTATGCGTCTAAACTGACTATGGTTGTTCAAAGTGTTATTCAGGTTTCAGAGTTTTACGATATTTTACGCTCACCTCGCTTTTTGAATATTAATATTTAGAGTACCACTATTATTTATTTCCACAAGGATTCTATATAAATAATTAGAACATTCGTTTAGGAATTTATTTAATGAGTCCGTCAGCAAATATATTTCTACTGCCCAGGGCGGGAATCGAACCCGCCACTCTACTATTACCATATGAGATTAAGACCTACCTAAGACATAGATGATATTTAAGCCAAGATATAGATGACATTTAATTATAATAAATGCTATGGAAGATTATGATTTGAATTATTCACGGTGGGGAGGGAACAGTGGAAATCATTTTCACTTATTCCTCATCAAAACTCTATTCAAGTCCCCTCATAGTTACCTGGCTCTTACAGAAAAACAGTACCGTTATCATTGCAAAGATCAGTGCAATGCCGTGTTTTTGTGAACTTCAGTGATCGTGAGTGAGTTATTGGACTATGCAATAAGAAGAACAGTGAGTGTAGGGCATTGTTAAATAAATTGTGCAGTGATAAAAACTTTGAAGCTTGTGCGTGTATAATTTTGCAATCCAAAAGAACTCTAATAAACAACGTTTACTACTGATTTTGTAATAAACGTAACAATATTTATAATACATTTGTCCTGTACGTTAATAATAAGGCAATATACCATGAAACGTCTTATTCTACGATTAAAGATCAAATATTGTTTGCAATAGACTTTTAATATATGAGTTACATCCAAATTGGTTTTGTGAGCGTCATCAATTCAAATTTTACGTTTTTAACATCAACATGTTTAGTTGATCTAGTCATACTCAATTTTTAACGTTTCACTCAACACTAGTAAACCTCTGCATCTACTCTTCGGATTTTTACTTGGAATATAGAAAGTCACTCGCTATAATAAAAGTCCGTCACGCAGGGGCTGCGTAAACTAAGCAGATTTCCTATGTGAAGCTTAGCATTAGAGAAATCTGCATACTGGTAACACACCACCACCATAAGTAAATAAAAACGGTAATGAGAAATCTTTCAGTTAATTTTAATAAACTCCCTACTGAAACGGCTTCTGAATTGTAAGAATAATTTATATTTTAATAACTCAAATTATAGTAGTCCAAGAACTAAAGAAGGGAGGGGGGCGGATGAACAGAACGTATTTGCATAAATCTCACAACGTAACGAAGGTTTTAGAAAACACAGTTAGGTAGAAGCTTCCGCCAGAGCCGACTTACGAAAACGGCCGAACTAACCTAAACAACACCCGAACCCACAGACTTCATAAAAATCAAATATCTCGGTAATATTCACGAAAGAGAATAAGTGTATATAACAATATTATAGTAAATTTAATTTGGCAATAAGATTGTTTTCTATACAATTTTTTCGATCCTCCCATGGATAATAACGGAGATATGTCAAATTTTCGAATATCCCCCTCTAAGCCCCCCCCCTAGCCCCCTCCCTCTGGTACGATATTCAGCCATTAACCAACTTGATCTGTCTTTTTACAATAAAACGGTTAAATATCGAGTTTGCGGTATCGATCAAACAAAAATTGCGACCGCTAGAGCGTTAAAAAAAACAGACAAATATATATAATATATATATATATATATATATATATATATATATATCAATTTGAAACGGGCCTCATTTTCGTCATCTCCTGGGTAGGATCGATGGACAAATGAAGAAATTTTTCAAAACTCGCGTCCATGAGTACGATCTCAATAGCTGATTTCCCTTAAGGGAAATCTGCTAATAACAGAAAGTCACGTAGCTCCTATATGATAGACTTATGGTAATTATTCCTAGTTTGTACTTTAGATACACAGAGCTGAAGAACTTAGCGGCGAATCCTAGAATTCTTTCAAAATGGTCTCACCGGAGATAGAAGCTATTCTTGTCATGTCAATGACACAATAGAGGACTACGCCCAGCCTTAGCCACAGTTAGCTAATGGAGTCTAAAGTAATCCAAAAGGTGTTGTGAAGGTACTATGCGCTGTGTGACTTTGACACGGGCTTAAGTAATTGCTTTTCGTTTCTATTTCCAGCTTTCATTCGCCATGTAATAACACAATCTACATTTTACACTAAAATATAAATATAGATACGGACTCAGGATAGCCATGTGAGTTAAAGCGTTGCCTTTTAGCAGATTTCCCTTAAGGGAAATCAGCTATTGAGGTTGTACTCATGACGAAATTTTCCAAATTTTTCTTCAAATGTCCATCGATCCTACCTAGTAGATGACAAAAATGAGGTCGGTTCAAAACTGTATATATATATCTATCTATAATCTCTATATATATATATATATATATATATATATATATATATATATATATATATATATATATTATATATATATATAATGTCTGTTACCGCTCTAGCGGTCGCAATTTTTGTTTGATCGGTACCAAACTTGATATTTAGTCGTTTTATGTAAAAAAAAAAGATCAAGTTCGTTAACGGCTGAAATCGGACAAGTGGGAGGGGGGGTTTAGAGGGGAGGATTTTCGAAAATTCGAAATATCTCCGTTACTATACGTCGGATCGAAAAATTGTAAAGAATCAATCTTATTGAAAATTAAATTTATTATAAATATTGTTCTATACATTTATTCTCTATCTTGAATTTTAACCGAGATATTTGCATTTGTATTCTGCGTGTGGTCGGCAGGAGTCGGCTATGTTCGGACTTTCCACCTAGAGCTCTGGTGGCCGTTTCCTTAACTATTCGTCCCTCGCGAATAGGTTTAGAGGTTTCTTACTACTACAGTTGTTATGAGGCAGATTTCTCTATTGTAAAACTTCACGTGGGAAATCTGCTTAGTTTACGCAGCCCCTGCGTGACGGACTTTTATCTCACAGGGTAATCCTAGAGTGGCGAGTTCGATTCCCGCTTGGGCAGAGGAATTTATTTAGTGACGAACTCACTAAATAAAATCCTTAGTCTCACCCTGGTTAGAAAGGGATGGTAACCTGTAGATAACCCGTCCCAACTAGACCCCCCTCACCTGGCCCACAGTAGCAAAAAGTGGACATTAATAAATAATTAAAATGACTCAGTAATTTAAACTATTTAATATAGTCACAAATTATTAGTGATAATTTCCAGAGTCACCTTATCTAGCAAAACTTTCTTTCATCTTCTACATCACTTAAGCATCTCTATTATAAGGAAACTTTTACTGTTGCAGTCCTAAAGCTAACTAATGGAAAAGCTCCAAACCATAAAAACGTTACTTCCTACCCCCCCCCCCCCAAAAAAAAAAACCTCTTACTTTTCTATATAAAATGATACTCTATCAAATTGAGCTGTGTATGGAAAACCTTGGAGGCCCTGAAATGATATTTCTCCGACAGCAGGGTGTGTGTCACACAAACTAATTCCTGGCCCAACCACAATAAACGCTCTCCATAGTCTCTATACTCACTTAAAACGTTCAATTTGGACAGTTATTTTTTTAGCAGATTTTCCTTAAGGGAAATCAGCTATTGAGGTCGTACTCATGACGCGATTTTCGAAAATTTTCTTCAAATGTCCATCGATCCTACCCAGGAGATGACGAAAATGAGGTCCGCAAATATCGAGTTTCGTAACGACCAAAAACAAATTGCGACCGCTAGAGCGTTAACAGACAAATATTATATTATATATATATATATATATATATATATATATATATATATATATTATATATTATATATATATATATATATATATATATATATATATATATATATATATATATATATATATATATATATTTGTCTGTTAACGCTCTAGCGGTCGCAATTTGTTTTTGGTCGTTACGAAACTCGAATATTTAACCGTTTTATGTAAAAAGACAGATCAAGTTCGTTAATGGCTGAAATCGGACCAGTGGGAGGGGGGCTTAGAGGGGGGGATTTTCGAAATTTCAAAATATCTCCGTTATTATGCATCGGATCGAAAAATTGTACAGAACCAATCTTATTGCAAATTAAATTTACTATAAATATTGTCATATACATTTATTCTCTATGTTGAATATTAACCAAGATATTTTTATGAAGTCTGTCGTCGGCCATCTTCGTCATTTCTCGGCTCAGGCGGAAGCTTCTTCTAACCTGGCGTTTCTAACCTTACCTTACCTTCCTTACTTTGTGAGATTTATGCAAATACGTTCTGTTCATCAGCCCCCCCCCCCTTCTTTAGTTCTTGGACTACTAAAATTTGAGTCATTAAAATATAAATTATTCTTACAATTCAGAAGCCGTTTCAGTTGGGTATTTATTTTAATTAACTGAAAGATTTCTCATTATCTAATCACGGTGGTATTGTGTTACCAGTATGAAGATTTCTCTATTGTAAAACTTCACAGGGGAAATCTGCTTAGTTTACGCAGCCCCTGCGTGACGGACTTTTCTTCTAATCACCCGATTTTCTTTTGGAGTAACTGAGGGATTAAACATTTCTTATCCAGCTGGTATTTCGATTCGTGTTTACATAGGTTTCTTATTATAGGAGAAACACGGAATATATGGTTGAGAATAACATAGTCAGAAATCTGCTTAGTTTACGCAGCCCCTGCGTGACAGACTTTTTTGTTTACGTAGGCTTCTTACTACGGGAGAAATAGATAATGAGATAAGATAACCATTGTGCCATTCAGCACGTGGGACGGACGGGTGTGAATTAAGCTGAGACACTTGTTATGCAACCTATATTGGAGAATCCACACAACCGCTAAGTAAAAGATTAATGGCGAATATGAAACTGCTTTCATGGATCATTCCATTTCTAAAAAAACAATTTCAATTTTGAAAACGTTAAAATAATCAATGAAGAAATAAATAATATTGGTGAAAGTGTATTTTAGTCCCGCCCTGGTGGCGCACGATGACGACGGCGGCCATTTTGTTTTTCTAATTTTATCTTTTTTAACATTATAAAATTTCCAAAATACACCACCGGTGGTTAACACCGAGGGTGGGGGTTTTGTTGTTCTAACTTTATATTTTTTAACACTTTAAAATTTCCAAAATACGCCATCGGTGGTTAACACCGAGGGTGGGGGTTTTCTTTTTCTAACTTTATCTTTTTTAACACTTTAAAATTTCCAAAATACGCCATCGGTGGTTAACACCGAGGGTGGGGGTTTTGTTGTTCTAACTTTATATTTTTTAACACTTTAAAATTTCCAAAATACGCCATCGGCGGTTAACACCGAGGGTGGGAGTTTTGTTTTTCTAACTTTATCTTTTTTAACACTTTAAAATTTCCAAAATACGCCATCGGCGGTTAACACCGAGGGTGGGAGTTTTGTTTTTCTAACTTTATCTTTTTTAACACTTTAAAATTTCCAAAATACGCCATCGGCGGTTAACACCGAGGGTGGGAGTTTTGTTGTTCTAACTTTATATTTTTTAACACTTTAAAATTTCCAAAATACGCCATCGGCTGTTAACACCGAGGGTGGGGGTTTTGTTGTTCTAACTTTATATTTTTTAACACTTTAAAATTTCCAAAATACGCCATCGGCTGTTAACACCGAGGGTGGGGGTTTTGTTGTTCTAACTTTATATTTTTTAACACTTTAAAATTTCCAAAATACGCCATCGGTGGTTAACACCGAGGGTGGGGGTTTTGTTGTTCTAACTTTATATTTTTTAACACTTTAAAATTTCCACAACACGCCATCAGTGGTTAACACCGAGGGCGGGGATTATAACGAAACAAGATGGCGTCGTAGGGGGGGGGGGACTAAACTGCACTAGCCAATAATATTAAACGAAAAATTAAAGAAAATAATCATATCATAAAAAAAAAAAAAAAATAAAAAAAAAAAAAAAAAGAAGAAATTAAATACCTTAATAATATATTCTACAATAATTTATAAAATATAATATAATTGAATTTAATGTATGACTCGACATTTTAGATTTTGAGGTATGATGTGAAAATGATTGAGTTTAAGTTTATCTGACATAACCTGCATCGGGAATCGGCTTCAACCACCTCACCAGTGTGGAAGGTTCTTCTCAACGAGTGTAAAAGGCAATTTTTAACTATAAGTAAACTATGTAGTTTGATTTAAAAAATGATATTTTTATATCATCGTATTAATATTTTTTTTATAGTGAACACTTAGAAATGTTTTAATGTTACATACAATTATCTTTGAGATTTCTATCTATCTATCTATCTATCTATATATATATATATATATATATATATATATATATATATATATATATATATATAAAATTGTAACCTCTGTCTGTACATTGATTTTTTTCGCGAAATTTCACGATAACCTTTCGTTTCACATGTCATAGACACCATAACTGCATTTTGTTTCTTTGGTGTCTGTTTGTTTGTTTGTTTGTTACCTTTTCACGCATAAACGGCTGAACCGAATTTTATGAAACTTGGTATGTATATTAAAACTGAAAACTAAAACGGTAGCCGACAATTATATTTGGCACTAACGATTGAACGGAACTTAACTCAACTTGACATGTGAATTAGCATTATTTCTTAAACGATTAAAAGCTTTATTCAATTTTTTAGGTTCAAACGGGAGGGGGGGGGGGTTATAAGAGAAGCCTAAAATAAAAATTCGCAGTATATTACATTTTCTGTTCGGTTTTGAGTTACTGTTTAAGGAAGTTTATTTCAAACATAGTTTGGCGGGCAGAATGAATGAATTATATATGTAAAAAATACTACATGCACAGGAGACGGGAAATATAATAATATTGTGGAAAGTGTAGCCTTACATAACAAATAATTTTATTATTAACAAATCCACGGCAACGACTGGTATACATCGGAAAATGTTAACATATTGTGGAAAGTAAAGGCTTGCCAAAAAAACAAAATAAAACATCATCATTAAACCTCAAATGAATTCCCGAGCGAAGCCCGGGTACCTTAGCTAATTATTACTATAAGTATATACTATATACTTAGTAGCTATGGTACCCGCGTTTCTCGGGATATGTTACTAATAAAAGTGTTTGTTATGTAAGCCTGCGCTATCCACCATCTTTTTATATATTCTGTCTCCTATGTATGTATCTTTCTTCAAAACATTATGAGCCGTTTCACTCACAGTCGTGGTTAATGCTTTGTGTTCCAAACCATGTAAGAATAAAAGTGTCTTTTCCCAAAAGCGGTCCAAAGCCCATAGCAGCTATTTTACGTGCATAATTAGCCTTTGTTAAAAAATAAGCTTTAAGGAAAGCAAGCTTTTCGGTCATAAGGAACATAGCATTTTCTGTAAAGTATAACATACAATATTAAGAAATATCAGGCATGAATGAGTACACCTGCTCAGCACTTTCATTACTTTAAAGTACGATATTTATTTATGAGAATTTAACAAATTCACATTTCTGAGAATAAAACTACATTACTAAAAATATAAATGTCAAATTACATGAAAGCATAAACCAATGTGAGATCTTCAGGGGTGGCGCAGAAATGATTATAACTTTATTTATCGGTCATAAGAAGGCTGACACAAACCTGCGTATAAACACGTGAATATCTCCTCCACTCTTGATAGAGCATCCACTACAATGTTCTCCTTTCCAAATTCAAAATTAAAAAAAAAAAATAAACGAATAAGAGAACAAAATAATCATGATAAAAATATATGAAGTGATGGCTGTACAACATAAGACAATTGATACTTACATTTAAAAATTAAACAGGGGATAAATGGACATAAATCTACATGAAAATAATTTGGAATCTTGTTGAGATTCATGCCATCATTCAACACGCCTCTGGGGGAGGGGGAGTAGGCCATGATTTGTAGTGCTGAATATGCACATAGAAGATGCTACTATATCCCACACTAGCTACGAGTTAGCACGACTGGATCAACCAGCAATAGACGGCAGGGAAAGCCAGCTAAAGTAAGCTTTATAGAAAGCCAGAGAAAGTAAGCTTCGTGTTACCACGTTCTGAACGAACGCGGGCAAGTCAGCCGGGCCCGTGTTAACACGTCTGGAGCATTTGAGAACCCTCTCGCCGAAGCCATTTAAACACAACCACAGCAGACAAAGGGTTAACTGGCAAATTCTTCGGTGTGGGGAGTACTCAGCTTGGAGAGAAGCTTGTAGTTAGTGATTATCACAAAATTAAGGTCTTCTAATAAAGGTCTAAAATGTTGGATGTCCTCATACACACCAAAAGATCCTTATCATAAGCGAAATAGTTTTCTGCGTTTGAGAAAAACCCCAAAGGGTGCCATAGTCCTTTTATCCGCTGCAAGATAGCTTCTATCCCGGTGCCAAGCTCAGCGTCCAACATCAGGGCGTGCTCTACAGTAGTTTCAGGATGTGCAAGTTTCACTGCTTCAGCAATTCTGCAGAGCTCTGCTCAAAGGCCCGCGTGGCTTCTTTTGTCGATTGTACAGGGTTCTTGTCACGTTTTTTTGCAATTGTGTAGAAGTTTGATAAACAGGCTTTACATTTTAGTGCCGTTTGGTATGCTTCACTTATAAAAATTTGGCATCCCCAGAAACCTGCGAAGTTTGTAAAACGTCTCTGGAAAGTCCAAAATGCGTTAAACTTAAGAGAGTAGAGAGCATGAGCTCTTGGGCGGCCGATAACACCTTCTGAGATTATGCGGCCAATCTCCTCCTTCACCAAGTGATATTTCCCCGCAAGAGGTTTGCAGTTCTTGATCAGTGATTGGGTTGCCTGTGAGCTTTCTATAGTCTCCTACGTCGCCACTAGTTGACCAGGTGAAAGAGTTCCTGGTGGATTCTCCCGTTACCCCTTCTAGTTTAAAGGTTTCTGGTTCCACCTCCTGGGTGCGGTGCATGTCCGTCAAGAGGTTATGGTAAAAGTAGACACCATTCCGAGAGGCAGAACGATGAGTGCTGGGACGCCATCTTCAACCTCCATTTTCCCTCTGACGACTTCCGATCGAAATATCTGGATTTCATTGTTAAGGCGTACGGTGAGAAAAGTGGACGGGTAGACATCGTAAGCCCGCTCGGTCGCTAAAGTATACCATTCAAGTGGAGCATCAATCTTCCGACGGCCAGCATCCTGTATGACAAGTTTATCAGCCACAGTATCCTCACCACGTCTCTGCTGACAATGTGATTATAATACAATAGCTTGAAGAACCATTCGTCGAAGCAATTTCGATGGCAGTTGATTTCATAACTGCATATCTTCCAATACCTTCTTGATCCGTCCGGATTCCAGTTCGTCGTAGGGCACATCCTTGTCTAATTTCATGTTCTGAGAGGCGACACGTGACGTTAAAAACCAGCCTCGACGTGTATGAACAATAATATAGGGTTCGCTTTAATAAAAGCCGTATGTCTAAAATGGACACCACTAAAAGACGTGTCTATTTCCAGCTTCCCATCGGTGTCATTTAACTTTAACGCTGATTCCGCTAAGAAGTGCTCTACCCATTATTTACAAGGTCTTCCTCCTTATTAGACATCTCGGACGCCGGGGTCATGAGTTATACGGTCGGAAGTAGGAATCAGAAGAAAGAGCCTTCTATAATAACAAATCTTGGAACAAAAAATACAATAATATATATTGCTTCTTGGTAACAATAAACGATAAATGCAAAATAATTAATATCTTGATAAAGTATATGGAGAGATGATCAAAATATGTACAAAACAAACGATAGGGTGGAACAATGCACAAAGACGCAGCTTCGGCGAGGGATCCGTGACGTCACATTACTGGTGTGACCTCTTAGCTCTGCGGCGGTCGGATCTCTTTGATCAAGGAGTAAAATAGGAGGTTAAAGCGAGGCTTTCCTACCTTTAAGATTTGTACCTCGTAAAAGTAAAATGTTTCTACTCCTCATAAACCACCTTCCAGTTGTCTCATCATTGGACTGGCTTACTGGTCCATAAGTATGTTTTGTACTGTTATAATTACTGCAGTTCACGTTGTTGAAAATACTGCTAATCTTATCAGCCGGTCTTCTTTAAAAGGCGGGAAAGTGAACAGAGTCGATTATGGGAAAAGACGTCACAGAGCCCTACACAATGTACAGATTTACCATTGAACTATCCATTTTCCGCCCCCATGAGAGGTGGAAAGACTGATATTAGATTTCTCCTTATTATAAATAGGTTATTTCACCTACAATTACAATTTAATTAACTGAAAAATTATTGATTTTTTTTTTTTTTAATGTGGACCAAAATTATTTGACATATTTAAAATTAGCTGAAATGAAATTTTAATGTTAGGAATTTAGAAGTACATATTCATATCTAAAATTTACTATATTTTTTCTTTCTCAATTTACAATCTTTGCAGTCTAATTGCAAAATATCTGTTCTTGTGGTTTGACATATTTTGTGAAAATTCAATTTTCAAATCACTCATTTTTGAAACATGAAACCAGATTGCTGACACCAAAGAAGCTGTATTTTATGGACAACTAGATCTACTGTAGGGCAAATAAACAAATCAGATTTTCGGAGTCTCGCCGGAGATGTCGGCTCAATAGGGACCAACTGTAGAGCACTGATGATGGGACGATTCGCCCTGAAAGTACTTTGCCTGTAATAAAAGAAGTATTAAGAGTGGAGGTGTTTGACCTTTTTGATCCTTCCGTTAAATCAGATTTAGTTTTCCAGTTTACAGCCATGGCTCATAAAACTTAAAAATTCTACTCGCAGTCTAATGTCATGTGTTGATGATGATGCCTAGCGTTTCTTTCAGCTACCTTTGCCCTGGCTTGTCGTAAAGTCAGGGCAGTCTAGTAAAAATCAGAATAAATGCCTTCTAGGTTGTTTTTTTCTATTGCCTAATCTTGCTTTCATGGTCACCCAGGAAGGATGCTTCTGAACTGGAATTAACCATAACTGCTGTAAATGGCATCCATTATTAACTTACTCTGTTATATAATATACCACATTATTCGAACCTTAAATACCAAATATTATTTTCAAAAGACCTTTATTATATAGATGTTCTGGAGATCTTCCCCTCCCCACCTTCTTCAGTTCTTGGACTACTAAAATTTGATTGATTGAGTTAAAAATTATTCGGATTCATTATAAATTACAGTACTAGATGTAGACAATTTTTGTATGCATTTACGTTTATTCATGGTGGTATTGTGTTACCAGTATGTAGATTTATACATTGTTAAACTTCAGGTGGGAAATCTGCTTAGTGTATGTAGCCCCTGTGTGGCGGACTTTATATTTTAACTATCAAATTTGGGCAAAATTAAAAATTAAGATTGTTGATGGCAGAAATCGAACCAAGAGGAGGGTTTAAATAAAAACTAATAGTTTGTAAATAAGTAATCCCCACCTCTACTCAATTCACATCAACAGCAAGCCAATATATCATGAAATCAAACAGAAAATAAAAGACTAGACTAGATGGACACTCTCGTACTATATAACAGGCAGACACAAAATGACAAAGAATATAAGTTTATTTAAATAAATATATCATGTGAGCCATGTGAGTTAAAGGGTTGGTCTTAATCTCACTTGGTAAACCTAGAGTTGTTAGTTCTATTCCTGAGCAAAGGAGTTGATCTTAATTTCACTTGGTAAACCTAGAGTTGTGAGTTCTATTCCTGAGCAAAGGAGTTGATCTTAATTTCACTTGGTAAACCTAGAGTTGTTAGTTCTATTCCTGAGCAAAGTAGTTGGTCTTAATTTCACTTGGCAAACCTAGAGTTGTGAATTCAATTCCTGAGCAATAGGAATTTATTTAGTGATGAACTTATTAAATAAAATTATTATACCCACTCTGGCTAGAAAAGGGTGGTAACCTATAACCCCACCAATTAGCCATAAAGCATAAAGTGGATGTTGATAAATAGCAAAATAAATATAACTTGTGTGTGTGCCTGTATGTTTGAATAATGAAATATAAAAAGTCCTTCGGGCTGCGTAAACTAAGCAGATTTCCCACGTGAAGTTTTACAATAGAAAAATCTGCATACTGGGAACACAACACCAACGTGAGTAAATACCAACAGTAATAAGAAATCTTTCGGTTAATTTTAATAAGCTCCCAATGGAAACGGCTTCTGAATTGTAAACAAATAGGTCTGCCAACCACTGAGAGCTGAACAGATAGATAGACATATTCTTCACCGGAAAGAAAAACAGTTACTGATATATATCTGAATAAAACACATTATCTTAATTACAAACTATTTACTATATCTAGCACAGCAATTTATAATGAATCAGAATAATTTATATTTTAATAACTCAAATTTCAGTAATGCAAGAACTAAAGAGGGGGGGGGCAGATGAACAGAACGTATTTGCACATATATCACAAAGTAAAAGCTCACAAGACAAGACAAGTTAGAAGAAGCTTACACTGAGAACTGAACAGTTACGGAAACGGCTGAACTAATCCGGAAACTTACGACAATACCCGATCTCATCTCGTCCGTTATCCACGCACACACTTAATAAAAATGGTAATATCTCGGTTAATATTCAAGATAGAGAAAAAATGTATACAACAATATTTAAAGCACATTTGATTTGCAAAAGATTGGTTCTATATAGTTTTTGATTTGAGTAATGGAGATAGTCTAATTTTCGAAAATCCCCCCCTCCCACTGGTCTGATTTCAGCCATGAACGAACTTGATCTTTCTTTTTAAATAAAACGATTAAATATCGAGTTTGGTAAAATATATACACACATATATATATATATATATATATATATATATATATATATATATAATTTTGAATGGACCTCATTTTCGTCATCTCCTGTGTTGGATCGGTGGAAATCTGAAGAAATTTTTCGAAAATCCCATCATGAGTACAACCTCAATAGCTGATTTCCCTAAAGGGAAATCTGCAAAAAAAATATATAGTTTATCCACCATTTTTCTGCCAGGATGGAATAAGGATTTCATTTAATGAGTTAGCGACTAGGAAAATTCTAATTGTCCACGAAGAAATAAATTCAATTAATTTTAAATGATTCTGAATGTTTTATAAAAAATTAAATATATTTCTTAGAGTTGGGATCTTGGGCATGGTAAGAAATGGAATACTTGTTAAACAATAGAAACTTAATTATTTATTTTTAAAAATAAGAACATTAATATGTAACAAATAATAGCTTGTCTTGATTTTCTCTCTATATATACGTAGTCATAAACAACTTAAAACCAGTATTAGTAGTATAATGATTATGTATCTGCATTATCTTCATGTAGTAAAATGTTGCAGGCTTCTTCATTTTGTAAATAGTCCACATCAACACCAAGTAATAGATTCCTACTAAGCTCCTCAATTTTTTCTGACTGTTTCTTGTACTTCTTAATATTTTTCTCCACTTTTTCCCTTTGTTTCCTAAAAACATTCCAAAAAAAAAAATGTGTTAGCTACTATACTATCATACATTCTAAATGGTTATAAGATTTGCCTAGTATTTTGTTTCCCAATATTCAATCAAGAGCAAGCTCTAGATTCCATAAAAATCCATCACGCAGGGGCTGCGTAAACGAAGTAGATTTCCCTCGTGAAGATTAATAATAGATAAACCTACATACTGCTAACACAACACCATTGCAAATATTAAGTGAATAAATACAAAAGGTAATAAGAAATCTTTCCCCTCCCGGCGGGAAGCGTGTCAAATGTAAACAAACAGGTCTGCCAACGGCTCAGTGGAAAGAAAAAAACAATTACTGAAACATATTAGAATATAACATATCCATCCCAATTAGCCTTAGTTGCAAAAAAGTGGAAGTTAATAAAAAAAAAATAGCATATTCATTTTATTGAAAACTATGTACTATACTTAGTACTGTAATTTATAATGAATTAGAGTAATTTTTATCTCAATCATTCAAATTTTAGTAGTCCAAGAATTAAGATTGATGGGGGGGGGGGTGGTCACAAGAACATATTTGCATCTATCTTGTAGAATAAAGGTCTCTGGTAAATAATATTTGATATTTAAGCTTCGAATAATGTGGTTTATTACATAACAGAGTATTGTTTATGTAACACGAGTAGAAGTGGAGGTTTACTGAAAGCTGAAAACTACAAATAACTCAGTTAGTATTCAAGATAGAGAATAAATGTATATACTAATATTTATAGTAAATTTAATTTGCAATAAGATCCTCTACATTGTTTTTATCCGACTTATAGTAACAGAGATATTTTGTATTTTAAAATTTCTCCCCCTTTAACCCCCCCTCCCCTGGTCCGATTTCAGCCATTAATGAACTTCTTTCTTTTTGCATAAAACGACTAAATGTTGAGATTGGTAACGACCAAACAAAAATTGTGACCGCTAGAGTGGTAAGAGACAAATATATATATATATATATATATATATATATATATATATATATATATATATATATATATATATATATACTAGCAAAGGTACCCGGCTTCGCCCGGGAATTCATTTGAGGCTGAATGAAGATATAGATATGTGAGATATTTTGGCAAGGCTTTACTTTCCACAATATTTTTTTTATTTCCCGTCCCAGTGTTTAGAATTTATACCCGTCGTTACTGTGGATTTGTTAATAATAAAATTATTTGTTATTTAAGACTTCATTGTCCCTGCAATATTCTTATATTTCCCGTCCTCTGTGCATTATGTAGTTTTTTTTTTTTATAAAGTGATGGACCATATAATTCATAATCCTAGAATGTATTCTATCTTCCAAACCATGTATGAATAAGTTTTCTTTTCCCTTCATGCAGTACAATGTCCAACGGTGACAGCTGTTTTAGGTACGCCATAGCCTCTATTAAAACACTCTTTCATAAGTCCTCGATTGTAACTGTGTATTCATATTGGTTTTCAAAAGTATATCATAATACATTTAACTGAGCAGAGTTAATAAATACCAGAAATACCTGAGTGCACCTCCCTAGCGTTTATTCTAGTAAATTATTTATTTATGATAATTAAAGAAATTCACTATTCCTGAGAATAATAATACATTGCTATAAGCATCAATTAACATGTAAACTTAGACCAATATGAGGTCGGAAGGGAAGCGGCCAGAACTGATAGTACAAAGGAAGTAGCATCGACACTTACATAGCCTCAGTTGCTGCCAACACTGCAATGCATTTTGGATAACGCTATCCTCTAATACATTCAAATATATTAAAAAAAGTCATATTACATTATCTTCACAATTCTAAAACTGTTTTTCAAATATTTTTCACGTTTTAAATTAAATAATGTATTAAATACACTTAGAGAAGGGTGGGGCAGTATACCTTATTTGGTGCAAACTGTTACTGGCGTTAGTAAAAAATAACATAGTTTTGAATTATTAAGGATAAAATTCTAACATGGATTTGAATTAACTTATCCAGGTGAGATACCTGGGTATTCATATTGGAATGTATTGTTGAGCATATCAATATTTCTAAGCAAATTACTTGCTTCATACCTTATTTTACAAAAAAAGTAATTATATAAAACAAAATTACACTAAATTAAAAAAGTAAACAACTTATGTTAGGTTCACAATTGCCAAAAACCAATAGAACGAAATATCGCGAATTTTTATTTCAGGCCTCCCGCATAACCCCCATTCCCCCTGGAACCTAAAATTTTTAGTATAGCTTATAAATCATGGAAGAATTAATGCTAATTTACATACCGAGTGTTGTTAAGTTCGGTTGATTCTTACCGCTAGTGCCCAATAAAATAGTTGCCTTCCCCGCTATAGTTTTTAGCGTATATCTCGTTTATACTTTGTTATAAAAGAAAAGTGTATATAACAAAAGTTACTCTAAATAACAAAATAAACCAACTTTTGTTATGTGCATATTTGCTGAAAAAGCAATAGGAAACGAAATATCGCTATTTTAATTTCTGGCATCCCTCATAACCCCCCACTCTGTTGACCGTCCCTAGAAATGTTGGTATGGCCTTGTCTATAATGAAAGCGTTAGTGCTATTACATACCGAGTTTTATTTATTTCGGTTGGATCTTTTGTCCCAAATAAAATTGTTCACTCCGCTATAGGTTTTAGCGTATATCTCGTTTATAATTCGGTATAACGAAAAAAGTGTATATAACAAAAGTTACTCTAAATAACAAAATTAAACAACTTGTTATGTTCATATTTGCCGAAAAACTAATAGGAAAACGAAATATCGCTATTTTTAATTTCTGGCTTCCCTTATAACCCCCACTCCTATTCGTCTTAGAGAATTTTAATATAGGCCTAAAGTCTAAGTTGGGTTAGTAAGTAATATACATACCAAGTTTCATAAAAATTCAGTTCAGCCGTTTATATGCGTGAAAAGGTAACAAACAAACAAACAAATAAACAAACAAACAAACAAACCAGACACCAAAGAAACAAAATGCAGTTATGGTGTCTATGGCATGTGAAACGAAAAGTTATCGTGAAATTTCGCGAAAAAAATCAATGTACAGACAGAGGTTACAATTTTATATATATAGATATATATATATATAAATATATATATATATATATATAAAATATATATAATATATATATATATATATATAATAATAAAATTTCACGATAACTTTTCGTTTCACATGTCATAGACACCATAACTGCATTTTGTTTCTTTCGTGTATGTTTGTTTGTTTGTTACCTTTTCACGCATAAACGGCTGAACCAAATTTTATGAAACTTGGTATGTATATTACTACTAACCCAACTTAGACTTTAGGCTATATTAATATCCTCTGAGACGAACAGGAGTGGGGGTTATAAGGGAAGCCTGAAATTAAAAATAGCGATATTTCGATTTCTATTGGTTTTTCGGCAAATATAAACATAACAAAAGTTGTTTATTTTGTTATTTTGAGTAACTTTTGTTATATACACTTTTTTCGTATACTGAATAATAAACGAGACATACGCTAAAACCTATAACGAATGTGAACAATTTTATTTCAGACGAAAGACCCAACCGAAATGAATAAAACTCGGTATGTGTATTAGCACTAACGCTTTCATTATAATAAGTCATACTAACATTTCTAGGGACGGGCAGGAGTGGGGGTTATAAGGGGAGCCTAAAATTAAAAAAAGTGATATTTCGTTTTCTATTCGTTTTTCGGCAAATATGAACCTAACAAAAGTTGTTTATTTTGTTATTTAGAGTAACTTTTGTGATATTCATTTTTGACTTTTAACGAAGTATAAACGAGATATATACTATAAACTAAAGCGGGAGTCAACTATTTTATTGGGCGCTAACGATTGAACCGAACTTAACAAAACTCGGTATGTCAATTAGCATTAATTCTCCCATGATTATAAGCTATATTAAAATTTTTAGGTTCGAACGGGAGTGGGAGTTATAAGGGAGGCCTGAAGTAAAAATTCACGTTATTTCATTTTCTATTTGTTTTTCGGCAAAGGTGCTCATAACAAAAGTTGTTTACTTTGTTATTTAGAGCAACTTTTGTTTCATTCACTTATGTCGTAAAATGAAGTGTGTTTTTAATATAGGCATATTATGACAAATGATGTTATGTTTTAGCCTTATCTATTTCGATTATTTAGTACTAAGTATGATTTGGATTAGTGAGATTATAAATCCCCCTCCCCCTTCGCCTCATTTATTTATTTTCCCTAGAAAATAACTTTCTTATTTATTTCCAATAGAAATTTAAACTATAAGAGCATTTCCATTATTTAATTTGTATAATGTATTATTTAAAAAAAAAATCCTGCTGAATTTCCTCAAGGAGTGATAGGGGAAGTAGTAGGGAATCAAACTCTTTGATTTTGGTTATATACTATCTTATTTCCGATATCTTCATGTTATTGAAACAAATATGTACTATCATAACAATTAAACGTTAATGTCATTATGACATAAGACAAAATGCTCTTAAACTCGATATGATTGTTTAAAGTATAACTTAGGTTGCTACGATCTCTTCCCATCGACTAGCTTTTTGAATATAATTGAAATTATTTTTAGGGTAACACTATTATTTAATTCCATCAGGTAGATAAATTATTACAATAATATTTTGAATTAATAATTTAAGGAGAAGAGTGTTGATAGCTCTAATGCGAGAGCGGAAATAGACGGAGGCTAATAGAGTTAATTGAGTTTACTAATTTCCTGTGAAATGCTGGGCATTACGGGAAGTGATTACCACTGAGATCTACTATTATGAATATAACCTTACGTACTAAACTATGCTTAAACTATATGTGCTCGGATTGGTTTTTGACAGGAAATAAGTTTCATTATAGACGATATTTAATTGTAACAAATACTATCCATGATTATGGTTTGAAGTATTCAAAAAGGTGAGTTAAAAAGTGGCAAGGGATAGATTAGGAACACATTTTTATTTATTCTTCAAATATAAAATCTCTCATTTATAAGTCGCCTGCCTGACCCTCACAGCAAAACAATGCGCGCCGACGGGAAGTGTAGTTGTAAACCATGAAGCCTTGGCCAAAAAAATACTATCATCATTCAGCCTTAAATGATTTCCCGAGCGAAGCCGGGTACCTTAGCTAGTATATATATATATATATACATATACACACACACACACACACACACACACAGTTTCGAACGAACCTCATTTTCGTCATCTACTAGGTAGGATTGATGGACATTTGAAGAAAAATTTCGAAAATTGTGTCATGAGTACGATCTCAATAGCTGATTTCTCTTAAGGGAAATCGGCTAAAATGAAAATTCGAGTGAAAAATATATAATATTTAGAAAAATAAATTTATAGTGAGTAAAGTTTGTACCACCTGACCCTTAAGGGGTATGAATAGAAATCGACTGTGCGATCTAACAAAAGAGATGTTTTAAAATTATACATTGCAAAGTGTTTTGTCAGTTGGCAAGCAGTGTGGACAAAAGCCATTATCAAAGATGTAATGAATAATAAGCAAACCTGTCAGCTGGTGAGCCGCCTTCGTTCGCTTCTGGAATAACTCTTAGAAACCTTTCACGAAGATCAGCCTCCTTATTTTGCCAATCATCGTGCTCATCGAGGCTTTTAACGAAATGTTCAAATTTTCTTCTTCTCAAATCATAGAAAATATTACTCTTTTCAATACATTTTAAGTTCTTTTCTTCACCATTGCTGGAAAAAATAATAAAACCATGCAATATATAAATAATTATTACTAGACTTGTTTTTAATTTGTATTGCGTTTCACAAAAGGCTGAAGCAAAGTAAAAAAAATACAAATAACTAGGTTAGTGTTTCAGTTAGAGAAAACATGTTTGGAACAATAGTATTAGGAAGTTAAAATTCCAACAATATTGGTTATATAAAGTTTTTATTATTTATTTAATGGCCTTGGAATGAACAATATTCCACAATGTATGTTGTGAGCTATTTCCTCTGTAGCTAGTGTTAATGTTCTCTTTCAGCCAGTGCCTGATATTTTTCATATTAACATCTGGACATATACATAAAAGTTCCCAACATTTAACCATGTTAAGCGCATCAAGAATATTCCGCCTTGTGGCAAATGTATCTCAGAGATCATCCTCAACTGTTTTTACGGAAATACAGTTTTTTAATATATATTTTGCAATAAAATGTTCAGTGTGTGACTAAAAACCATAACAGAGGAAGTATTTGTTTGTAAGAAGTAAATAATTTTCAAAATTGGCAAATATTATAATAAAAAAAAATGGCAGATAAAATAACCAAGTTCAATATAGATTCTTGATTATTAAAATAGTGTAATATAATAACAAAATACAAATATCAAAAGAAATTATTTAAATGCACATGTCTTAATTATACATAATTCATTTCAGTATGCGAACAATACAAACAAATTTTCTAAATATATCTTCATTCAAAAATAAGTAGCATGAAATCACTTTTAGATAAGAATTATTAAAAATCATCTAAATTTTAATGGACAAATCCTTTTAAATTTAGCAGTTTAATGTTTATTTCTTTTGAAAGTTCTTCTGAAAGCTGTTTCAAGAATGAAGGCTGGGTTTCAGAAATGTTTTTATTTCCAATATAAATAATTCTGGCATTTATGGCACCAATATTCAGTATTGAAAATAATGCCCCATGCTCTAAGGATTAGTGTTTCATGCCACACTATAAGTCTCAGATATTTGATCAACAACATCTACACCAGCTCTTGCCGAGTTATAAAAAGTTATGATAGATGATTTTTTGTACTCTCCTGAGACAGGATCTATTTTGCTGTCATTGTGAAGACTCGACAGTAGTGTTACATTTCTATTCTTTTTTTTTTTTAATGTAGAATACAATAGTTGCACTCTTCCTGAAACCAAACATCCTGGAATGGACCGGACAATTTCTTGTTACATGAAATTCTAGTGGAATCAGAAGTTTATTTTTTCTTAGTGTGCCTACAATGGAAAGCTTCTTTTCATTCATTTCTTCAAGTAGCTCTAGACTGCTAAACCAATTATCAAGAGATATATTTCTTCCACTATTGAATACAGGAGATGCAAGCTTATAGACTACCGCTTTTGGAGAATTACTCAGTTGGTATGTACCACTTTCCTGTGTTCCAGCATATATCTCCATATTATATAAATAGAAAAGTTTTGAGTCTACGAAACTGTAAATTTTTATACCATATTTTCGTGATTTTGAGGGAATGTAATGCCTGAAAGCACATATTCCTCAAAAACCGACTAACATTTCATCTGTTGTGATGTTTTCACTTAGTGCATAAGAAGCCTGGTAAACAATTACAAATAGTTCAAATATTTCTCTAACAGGAGCCAATCTATCCTATTTATGGCGTGCTTCTCTAGTTTCCCAATCACCGAACCGAAGAGAGCGCATTAGCAGCTTGAATCTTTTAATACCCATCGTGAGTCTGAATTTATCTACTGAACTCCGTAATTTTTCAAATGAAAGTCTGTTGGTTTTGTACATGCCACTTAGATAAAGGAGCCCAATAAATAAATGGTTTTATTTCAATTGCATCAGTTGGTCTTGCATCACTCTCCCTCTGAAACAGTGGTTTAATCAATTCCATATACTGATTTGTGTATTTGATGATGTTATTAATCATATGCTCATTGAATATACACTCCCAACATATATATTTTTAGCAATACCAACAACACCTGGTAAATGCAACAAAATGTTTCTGGAAGGAGTTTGCTATTACTTTTTCTGGCATAATTGGTGTTTTATTCCATTTCCAGAACTTAATTTTTCTTTTTACGTAATGCTGTGTAGAACTCATTGCTAACATTATCGTCTGTCCCAGATACAGAATCCCCAATCTGTTTCAGTGTCTGAACAGCCATCCCACTCTTCAAAATCTGATTCATCATCGATGTCCTCATAAATTTCTTCCCCACCCATATCTTCCTGTCACAGCTGATTCAGAGCAATCACATCTTCCGGTTTATTCAAGTCGAACATATTTTTGATTTCCATCCTAAAAGAAATATAAAAATAAAAGTTACAAGTCCCCGTCAGCCCCCAGTGACTTCATCAAAGAGTTTTAATCCTAAGCGTCAGTAACCACATAAATAAATGTCTTTGATAATGACCCATTTGAAAAGATCCCAATTTTTTTCCCAACAGTTTTTTTTGGAAAACTCTTTTGATATTTTCAAGGACAACCTGGTGCTCTAGCTGGAGCAGTAGGGTTACACATGGTGAAAGAAATTTCACTTTAACTCCTTCACTAAGCCAGTCAGTAAAACAAATCTTTCTGGTAAACTGTTATCATTCAGCAATTTTGGGGCTAACCTGAGCCCCATATTGGGTTCAGAATTCTATTTACTTTCTGGCAATTTTTTTGTTTAATTTATTTATTTTTGACAAACAGTGAAGTTTTTATACTTGAAATCATAGCCTAATACATTGTGATGTTTATTTAGCCCTTGTTCATCCAGATTATATGGATCAAATTTTAAAACTTTTTAGAGATTCCCTTTAAAGAAATCAGTGATTGAGGTTTTAAACAACAATCATAGAGATGAAAAAATTAAAACTCAAATAAAGAGAAAGTAAATCACCCCAATAAAGTATTAATTGGACTTCAATAAGAAATGTATGGTATTTAATGTATTGCATTATTCCTGATAAAGGGAAAAAAAATGTACTAACCGCCGGACGCGCATGTCCACGGCGATGGCATGGTACTGATAAGAACAGAAATAGGCCACCCCCGACTGGCGACCCTGGCTTATCAGTTGTTGTCGTAGTAGTTGCGGTAGAGTATATATTATAGAATCCTCTTTCGAAAGGCACAGTTGACTACTGAACTCAGTTGTGTACACCGTTATGTCGCAATCACCCGTTTTTAACGAATCATTGCCCGAAGTCGCTACCGGTGACGATTGTCAGCCCGATGGTACTTGCATTTCTTTGGAGGAGATACCGAGGACACGGGATCTCAGTCCTAATCCACCGCCGGCCAAGAAGATGAAGAAATCCACGAAGACAGGCAAACACATAGATGCACCAATACGCAGATTACTGGCTATACTTCGAGTGATATTCAGCATAACCACGGATCCATGGACCCAGGTAGGGAATCTATTAGTAACCTGCTTGAGACCGAGTCTAGACGACCCAGCGAGGGATCTCCTATACGAAAGCCTCGACGTGATATACAAGGTGGAGGACTATTGCGGACCTTGCAGGACAAGACTTCGGCTTTATCCCACGCTATCGAAGAGTCGTCCATACGATCTTCCCTGTGGACGACATTCGAGCGATGTCGCCGGATATTGCGCGAATCATTCGAAGGATTCATGCTGATCCTTATGTAATGTACTAAAAAAAAGACCATACAACAGTGCCAGGAATGGGGAGATTTACTATTTTATTGTTTAAGTAAAATATTTAAAACATCCATTGTTTGTATTAAATTTTTAGAAACGTACCTGAATAAAAGTGAATATTTTTTATGGAACTCTTTTGACCAATAGGCCATTGGTCATTATTTTTTGTAGTGAGTGTGCTAGAGTAGATAAGGTTCTAAAGTCTGTTTACTTGTTCTGTCACAGGGGCAATTCCTGCCATTTAGTATTTTGAACCTGTGTAAGTTAGATTAAGTAGTCACATGTCCATTGAGTAAACAATAGTCAAATAATGGTCAGTGAGAGTACAGGTGTCAAGGTATGTGGTTTTAACACTCCGTCGGGCGCAGCTAGCCTGAGAGGCCAGGAAAACTTACTTTTTGATACCACGCCTCATTCTGTTTCCCCTGTGAGGGGCCATTCCCAGTAATTTCCTGATTTGTGTTCATGCTTAGAATCCCCTACTTTAGTCTATTGCCATCCTTCATCCAGACCGACTGGTCCCTAGGTGGCTTGTGAGGCCGACTGCGCCCAATTGCTCCTTAATTTCGAAGATGATTTTTTTTCAAGATATATCTATTGCAATCGTCCCTTTTACTAAGATTAATGCTATTCTATATGGAAGTTCGTCGATATCTTGAGAAATAAGTGCTAGTCTAACTCTGGTCTCTCAGGCCGAATGCGCCTGATCAATTTTACTTGTTTTAGTATAAGCTTCATTCTATTCTAATAAAAACAATATTTTACGTTCTAAATATTAAATTTGGTTTCCAAAGATCCTAGCGAAGGCTGTCCTACCAGCGTTTTAAATTAAAATTAATTAGTTGGGTAGTGGGGGTTTAAAATATGTGAGCGGCCTCTCAGGCCGAGTGCGCCCGATTTTGTTTCGTCCAGAGGTGCGCCCGACAGAGGGTTAATGTTGTTTCTTGACCTGATTTCAACCATTTAACAAAAATGGTATTTAATGCTTAGTGCAACCTTCATAAATATCGAGTAGGATATAGATCATAAAACATTTTCAAGTCAAGAATGTAAAATTTAAATTTAAGATATCATACACAATATATTTATATTATATCTCGCACAGTAAAGGTCCGTTGAAAACAATATTGGGTATTTAAACTTGGAGTAAAATGTTTCATGATATTTTGGCTTATTGATAACATGCAATGACTAAAAGTGGGGAGGGGGTTCAATAAAAATAAAGGCTGTAAATAAAAAATTTCATTAAAAATTAAATTTGAAACAGGAATGGTTTGATACAATAATTCAATCTGACTAATAATGACAGAGATATTCTGAATTTTCTATTTCCCTTTCCCTCCTCCCGGGTTTGATTTCAGCCATTGGAATTTGATTTTGATTTTTACAATAGAACACTTACATATTGAGTTTGATGATGAAACAAAAATTGTGGCTGCTAGAGTGGTAACATACAAAACAAATTCCAGACTTCATTAATTTAAAGATATTTTTCTAAAATAATGCTATGTGCACAACAATAACTGATTTCCCTAAATGTAAACCTGATAACACCAAATTTGTTTTAGAGTAAGTATTTTTTTTATTTTTGAAGTTTTATTATGAAGTGGTCTATATAATGTTTGAAACCTTGAGAGTTATGGGTTCATTGTTAAAATACCTACTCTAAAACAAAGTTGGTTTAAGCAGTTTTACCTTTAGAGAACACTGGCAAATTTGGAAAAAAAAATGTTATCAACTGTTATTAATAAATGATATACCAAGTGGACAATGCACCTGTTTTTCTGCTTAGACATGTTCTTCTTAGACTCAAAGGCAGCTAATTTAAATGTTCTCTCTAAATGATAATTGAGAACTGCATCGAGGTACTCATCATACTTCCCTATGTCATCTAAAGCAGGATTGGCACCTGTCAATGAACGACTTGGTCCTGAAAATAGAAAAAAGTATTTCAGTTTTAATTAATTTTGGCTTGAAGATGCTATTTAATATACAAATTGCTGACAATATTATAACTCACAATGAAATAGTAATTCATTTTCTCTATTAAAATATTTATAAAAAGTGAAAAAGCCTCTGTAAATTAATTATGGTGCTTATACCTAAGGAACAATCACATGTATCTTGTAAGAGATATTAACTAATGAAGAACTAAAATGTAATAGGTAGCAATAGATCATAATATACACTTTAGTAATACTATAGGAAATTAAATTAGTTTTGATAAATACTATAAATAAATAAAAAGTTAAAACAATTTTTAATTCTTAACCCTTCATTACACAGCTTTGCATATCTGCAAAGAGGAATTAAACAAAATTGTCTCTAATTTTGCTAGTTTAACGTTTAAGTTCCCTTTACACAAAAGCAATGCTGCGTATCTAAAACTCTGTGCAAGAATTTGCCATTAGTCCTTGTCACTGTTAACTTCACAGGAAACTTCAGTTTGGTATAAAACACAATCATCTTGTAAGAGTCTCTATACATTGTGAAAACAGAAATAAAGAAAATAATATATATATATATATATATATATATATATATTCATGATTCAATAACAGTGGTGAATGTGTCTTCGTGTTCATGAATATTTCTGCTAATTAACAAGTAAGTAATAAGTAAAAAATTATTCGGTTTGCACATCTGCAAAAGTGCGTGATATGGTTGTAGTGTTGATTTCAACTCTTAAATTATACTAATCCGAACTACATCTTTCTTGAGTTTCCTGTACACTTGTTGAAAAAACACAAGTGTGATGAATTCCTTTATGTATTGGGATAATGGAAAACGTAAGGTTTTGACAACAGATGAATTGATGGTGATGGCTTGCCCTTCAGAGAGTGAAGATTGGCTGGAATCTGATGATTCTGGCGATGTCCAAGGCCTTGAATCTCCAGATAGCGATAGTGATCCTGGAAATGATATCCAAACAGAACAAATTTCAAATATATCCAATACAGCTGAGGGAAATGCTCAGGGATATTATCCATCTCTTCCGGAAAGTCGAACTAAAAGTCAATGACAACCTGAAGCGACCAGACCCCCCCCCCCCAGGTCTGAAGGTAACAAACAATACATAATAAGGCTAATACTAGACTACTTGAACCAAAGATGGCTTTCAGTACCCATGGGTGAAAGTGTTTTAATTGATGAACAAAAGTGTTCTACCAAGGCGAGACACCACATGAAAATGTATATGAAATATAAACCACATAAATGGGGTCACCACGTCAAGATAAGATCAAAGAGATGGCATCTTCATCTTTTTTTTCACCTGCTAGATACAATGGTAATAAATTCATGGATACTGTAACGAAGAATGCTTCTTGAAGCAGGATCAACAGACACGTCCATGAACCAAAAGAGGTTTAGATCTGAGTCAGGTCAAACTCTATACCAGGTAGGCCAGGAGCCAAGAAAGTGTGGAAAACCAAGCAGCTTTGACCCAATAGAGAACAAGAGAATAGAAGCTAAGGGATCTTTTGTACCACCAAAAGGTATACGATTGGATCCAGTAAACCACTGGCTGATTTGGAACGAGAAAAGAACAACGTACAAAAATCCAGAGTGCAAAGGCTACACATTTGTTTCATGTAAAAAATGTAAAGTAAATGTGAGCTTGAATAAGACAAATAACTATTTCACCTAGTTTCACAAAAAATGAAATTGCTTATACATATTTTGATTATAGCACATTTGTTTTTGTAATTTTGATAGTTTTGTTTCAACAGTTTGTTTTATAAGGAAAATAAGAAATAAATACTTGTTTGAATAAAGAAAATAACTGTTTAACCTCATTTCATGGATCTTAAGTCACTTTGTTACATGTAAATATACTCTAAACTGAAGATAACATTTCAGTTTTTTTCTTTTTAACTTTTTTTGTTAATTCTACAGTTTTGAAATATTTCAACTTTTAGCTGTTTACTTTATCACTTAGTTTGATTATAAATTCGCTACTTTGCACATGTGTCAAGTGTGAAAAAATAAAATTGGTCACTTATGCACTTGCATATGTGCAAAGTGCCAAAAATTCAACTTTTCTCAAAACCTGTAGGCAGAAGATTTTTAAAAATATTTTTCCAATGTTCTGAAACCCATTCTAAATGTGTATCAAATTATCGTAACTGAGAAATAAAACATGTAATAAAGGGTTGAGAGAGTGGTTTAAACAATTAAACCAAGCGAAGCAGAAAGAGCAAATTAATTTCATAGAAAATAAAAGTTCTTACAAATGAAAGAATTTTTTTAATTGGCGGATTTGTTGTGATCCATGAAGGCTGATCTGAGAGACAATAAAAAAAAAAAAAAAAAACTGATTCTTTTGAAAGATTAGCTTCTGTAGGAAGCAGAGCTTTTGATCTATTCATTAATTTTAGTGAATGACTAAGTAGCCAGTGCATAACCACTTATTCTGTATATCTCTTCAACCAAGCTAAGCTTAACACATTATCCCCTTACTTTAACGAATTAAGTGGTAATAATTTCATGATTTTGATGTGCCTATATCACCAATTGGTTCCCCTGCCAGATTAAATAATGTTAGTTTACACGTTTCGATTAAGTTCTATGAATAGCAAAATGAAATGCAAGTAAACAATTGCATTGCACCTGTCATTAACTCTGGCTAAACATCCTACTCCTAATGAACTCTGACCAAATCCTATTGAGTTATTCATCTTTCTACAATAGGATAGCAAAACACCAGATAGCGGGGAAAAACCAACTTTGCCAAGTGAATGTTATTTACAAAACAAATATAGGTTTTCAGGAGTCCTTATTGGACACCCAATCCATATTTAAAGTGACAGCCAGTTTAAAGGTTAAAACTATCATTTAAAGGTTAGAGAGATTTATGTAAGCGGAAGGTATACACCTTAGGCAACTATTAACAAGTATTTTAACTACAGAGATTCAACAATATATAAATAAAATGTAAAGATTTGAATCACAGTACGTCTTGTTTGGTTTCAAAGAGGTCAATTTGATGTAAACATATCAGACCTAAAACAATGGGGTAACTCAAATGAAACTTAATACATTAACATACGAAATAGTTACCTGAAAGTAGTGAAGTGAAATAAATTTGTCTGGCATCAATAGTGTTCTTAAAGGTTTTCGCCATTTAAGTTGTCAATAGGAGGCAGATAATAAATTTAAGCTTTGAAAAGCAAGTAAAGAGCCTAATAAAATAGTTGCGTTCAGTAACGGTTCAGTCGTATCCAACGAAGTAAAAATATATCGATTTTAAGGGAAGCCCACTCATAGACCCCTCTTCAGTACTTGCGTCATCAATGCCAACAGTAAACAACAGTCATTTTTAGCAGTTTCCCCTTAAGGTAAATCTGCTATTGAGGTCGTACTCATGACGCGATTTTCGAAAAATTTCTTCAAATGTCCACCAATCCTACCCAGGAGCTGACGAAAATGAGGTCCGTTCAAAACTATAAATATATTTGTCTGTTAACACTCTAGCGTTCGCAGTTTTTGTTTAATCGTTATCAAACTCAGTATTTAATCGTTTTATGTAAAAAGGAAGATCAAGTTCGTTAATGGCTGAAATTGGACCAGGGTGAGGGGGGGGGGGGGTTAGAGGGGGAATTTCGAAAATTCGACTTATCTTTTTACTATACGTCGGATCGAAAAATTGTATAGAACCAGTCTTATTACAAATTAAATTTACTATAAATATTGTTATATGCATTTATTCTCTATTAAATATTAACTGAGATTAACGAACGAGATATGGTCGCTTCTATTCGTTCCCGCCAAATAGCAATATCGACTATTATTGTTATTGGTCTATAGAGTGCCGCTAATTTCAATGATCACCCAGTCGCCGGAAGCATTTGTAAAATATCATAAGTGGCACTGTAGAATGTTAGGTGGAATGTTCAGAGCTTATTGTCGACAAGTGTGAGCACGGCACTGGAGGCTGCGAATGAAGATCCAGTGACAGCACAGTAGTTCTAGGTGGAGGGAGACAGCAGGCTTATGTAAAATAATAGATATGACCAGACACAGACAAAGAATATCCGTAATAATGGTAGGAACTGCAAATTAAGATTAGACCCATTTACTGGCGTGAGATAGCTTATGTTGAGATTCAAACCTAAAAACTTTATCATGGGGACTGGTGAAATGCCTCGATTATTTATTGATATCACTCCAGGAGAATTTCAGCAATGTTTAAATCATTTAACGTTCACTTTTTGCAACTAAGGCTAATCAGGACGGGTTATCTACAGGTTGCCACCCTTTCCTAGCCAGGGTGGGACTACGGCTTTTATTTAATGAATTTCGTCACTAAATAAATTCCTATTGCCCAGTGATATTAAGATCAACGCTTTAACTCACATGGCTAATCTGAGCCCATTAGCAATGTTTGCAGATAAATAGAATAATTGTTTTTGGCACGTTCATAGCTAGTGTTTTAACCATTAACCAATCTGATAATGCTCTTATAGCAATAGAACGAATAGAAGCGACTTTGAATCCGAAGCTGGAGTTTTTGTCAGGATTTCAAATACTGAGGACCAGAATCTCTGGATTTAGAATAACCTCCAAGTATTAGTCCATGTTCATCTGATAATTCCCTTAGTTCCCTGTTTATCCAAAGGAAGGTATGTAAATCTCCGCCTGAGTTGAACTTCGGGCTGCTTTGAATGTTCATAAATATTCGTATACCGATCAAATGTAATTAAAAGAACACTCTTTTTAGCAATTATCCGCTTTTCAAAGTATGCAGTGTACCTACTTATTTCGTGCTTTACGTTGGACAATTTTCATTGGAACCACGCTTCTTTTCCTAATGTCCTTGTTGGTATATTGGTTGTGTGTTGAAGTCACAGAATACCAAGTTACTGTGTAAATAATAGTAGGATATCTTTGTGACTCAGCAGCTGGGTGGATTAGAGAACGTCTTTGCCGCTAGGTAGCAGTCAAGGGAGATCACTGAATGCCCACAGAGTAAATAAAAGAGTCGGCAACTAAGGCAGATCACCTCACCACTGTAGCGTGCCTCGTATTGATGACACTGGTCTTGCTGTTTAGGTGTGTCCTGGAATACTTCTCTGTCGATGAGTATGCGGTTGACCTCTCGATGTTATGGCTACGCTTCCACTGTAATGTTACATGTTTCTTTCATCTTCCTACACTCGATGTTAGGCGAAAAACGGAGGGGACATGGACATAACAGCGCCATAGGAGCGAAAACGGCTGTTTTCCGCGCTTCCGGAAATAGGGGAGGGAAACGCGTGATAAATATGAACTTTACTGCTCCTAGCTTTTCACATTCATGGTCAAATGCAGCTTTTTACACCATAATATATTGTGGTCCTAGTACATGCAGCTTCTCGGCATCCCACCACCTGCAATACTATTTGAGTCCCTGTAAAACTTCCAGCTCAACCACCACAAAACGTAATGACCAACTTATCCACCACAAAACGTAGTGACTTTATCTTATTTAATATCTTCATGAGAACCAACAATTTTCTGTAGTTATTAATTACCAAGAATTGGATTGTCCTACATTCATCCGCTCGGGTTAGAAAAGAGAACATAATTAATTTGTAATTTGAGTGTACAACTATGCCAGAGCAACAAAGAAGGTTCTTTCTCGTCTATTTCTTAACCCCCACAAGCATATCATTCCATGAAGGATATTTCTTATCTCCTTAAGAAACTGAAACAGTCCGGTTCTATTGCTATAAGAGCATTATCAGATTGGTTAATGGCTAAAACGTGCCAACAACAAATATTCTATTTATCTGCAAACATTGCTGATGGGCTCAGGTTAGCCATGTGAGTTAAAGCGTTGATCTTAATCTCACATGGCCTGTGCAATAGGAATTTATTTAGTGACGAAATTCATTAAATAAAATCCTTAGTCCCATCCTGGCTAGGAAAGGGTGGCAACCTGTAGATAACCCGTCCTGATTAGCCTTAGTTGCAAGAAGTGATCGTTAATAAATGATTTAAACATTGCTGACATTCTCCTGGAGTGATATCAATAAATAATCGAGGCATTTTACCAGTCCCCATGATAAAGATTTTAGGATTGACTCTCAACATAAGCTATCTCACGCCAGTAAAATGGTCTAATCTTAATTTCCAGTTCCTACCATTATTACGGATATTCTTTATCTGTGTCTGGTCATATCTATTATTTTACATAAGCCTGTTGTCTCCCTCCACCTAGAACTACTGTGCTGTCACTGGATCTTCATTCGCAGCCACCAGTGCCGTGCTCACACTTGTCGACCGTAACCTCTGAACATTCCACCTAACATTCTACAGTGCCACTTATGCTATTTTGAATGCATGAATGAATGAATATTTTCATTGCTTTTATAAATTTAACAATTTTATAGCAAGGGTTCAGCCCATGTTCATGATTATATTTTTCGTTTATCTTTTCTTTATATAAACATTCAGAATTCATTTAAAATAACAAAAAAACAAAAACTATATACAATAATTACTATAGAAAAAAAAATAAAACATTAATTTTATTTTAATAATTATATTGTTTGTATTTTTTCCCTCTGACGTAAAGACTTCTAAGTATGAAAACATATATGTAGTTTATTTTATTCTTGCCCATAAGGTCAAACAAATTATCCATGGATTGCTGTGGAATGTTGAGACTTTTCAGGAGGTGGTTTCTTCTCTCTGCTAAAACGGTGCTCTTATGTTATTTTACAAATGCTTCCGACGATTGGGTTTTCATTGAAATTAGCGGCACTCTGTAGACCAGGGGTCTCCAAACTACGGCCCGAGGGCCACATCCGGCCCGCAGACAGATTTTGTCTGGCCCGCGGACAGATTTTGTCCGGCCCGCAGAAAGCTAGCATACTTGAAAACTCCTTTTAGAGAACATATTTTTTATAGCAAATTAAATTTAGTTTACTGAAGTATTCTAATTTTATGTTGAATAATTATTAATATGACATCTACATTGATATGGTCATGGGCTAACTACTCATAACATTCTTGTAGGCTTATTGTTATTGTTTTTGTGATAAGTTGGATAAAGAAACACAGAATTGTAATGAGTAAAGACATGTATAATATGCAGAAAATTTAACTTCAGTATATAATAACTAACAAATTATTGAAATGAATCACAGATAATGACAGGAAAATTAATAATATGCAGTGTTGCCGTTTTGCGGACTTTAGTCCGATTTGCAGCCTTTTTTAAACGTTGCGTACTTTTTCGGACTTTTTTTTTTCATCAGTGGACTATTTCACTTTTTACCACCGGCAACAATGATAATATGGTTTTGGCCCTCGGAACTTACTGGAGTAATCAGTATGGCCGTAAGGCTGGAAAGTTAGCGGCACTCTGTAGACCAATAACAACAAGACAATAGTCGATATACCTAGGGCTGCGTAAACTAAACAGATTTACCTCATGGTGAACGTGATACTGGTCTGAAACCATCTATTATCCTGGGGGGGGGGGTGCCATTCGGTAGATGCGCAGATCGTTACGTTTTTCCAACTTTGGTGCATGACGTAGGTAGTTGCCACAGTTCAGTGAGTTTAGCTTTGTTTACCTTGAGAACATTGTTGTCTTTTAGTGAATTGTTTTATTTTCTATTGCTATAAGTGATTTTTTTTGCAAAATGCCGAGTGAGTGTGCTGTAGCAACATGTTCCAACAACTCTTGTATCTTATCAGCGGTTCCCGAAAAACCCAGAAATTAAGAAACAGTGGGTAGTCGTCTTTAGACGAGGAGATTTAAAATTTAATCCTGATATTTCTCGTTTGTTCAGAACATTTCAGCGATAGTGATTATGAAAGGAATTTACAAGCAGAATTGCTAGGCTATGTTCCTAACAGATTAAAATTAAAAGAAGAAGCTGTGCCCCATCTAAATTTACCAGTGTCGTGCGTAAGTAAACAAACTTCTACTAGCTCTACTTGTGACTCAAAAAGTGAACTACATCTAGACAATGTAGGAGTAAAAAACGTGAAATACGGCTCCAAATATATAAGCAGCGCATTTTTAGGACAAGACGGACTACATGTAAATGACAGCTTTTAAAAAGGTAAGATTTAAAATGTAAGAATCAGAATTATTTTCTCGTAGTGTTTCCTATAGAGCACTATAGGAGTTTATTTCCCATGCTCCATCATTAATGATATTACATGTTTCCTTTACAGCTATTTATTCTATGGAACAGTGCGGTTTCAATGCATACACTCCAACATCAGTGTCATTCTCTACACAAGGATGCTACTGGAACCAAGGATTCCGTGTGACTAAATATAAGCATCTTTTTAGATCAAGAAGGACTACATGCCAACGATAGCCTTTAAAAGTCTTGTAGCTGAAAGGACTAGTTGATGTTTAAAATAATTTACTAACTTATATTCTAGTAACTGGATATCTTTCTTTATTGCTTGTTTAATTCAATGTTATTAACTTTAATTTATTTGTATAATAGTAGTCATTACTGTTTTCATGTTTTGAACATTTCATCTTATTATAGTAAAGGTTTTATTTGTATTGTGTTAATTACGTAGAAAAATACGATTTTTAAATGTAAACGAACATATCTAAATTTTAAGGAACTATTATGTATTTATTTTTAATAGAATCTAATTTGTACATGGTTTATTTGAAGTAAAATATATTCAACTAAAGTAATTTGTATCATTTACAGACATTTACCATTTTAATAATTTTTTATTCACCAAATTAATTAGAAAACGGCTTATATTGATCTCATTTCAGCTGGTCTGCTCCTAGTCTTGACGCCTAGTGACGTAGTAGGCTTGCTGCATTCTGATTGGTTATTCGCCAAATGGCCCTACCTAATATTATAGGTACCTTGCTATTTTCAAGTTTAGCAGATCTCCCTTATCTTTGAATAAGAAGCCTTTGTAAACAGGACTTGATATTTGCTTATAAAGATGAACATACCTGTGAAATAGCTCAGGTTCGCGAAGTTAAAATTTGCGATAGTAGAAAATTAAATTTGCCACGGAATTAGCAATCTAACAATTTTCAATCCGACACACAATATAGGAGATATTTCGAATTATTTATTTTAAAGGTGATCTTTAGTTTTCCATGCATTTAAATATCGAACTTAGGTACGATAAAATAAAATTTAGAAAAGTTATAGTTGCTTTGTAATTATAAACTAACCTAATAAAATGAATGTTAACACAAAGATGACAAGACCATAGCTAAACCTCATTTGTAAACCTGATTATCCATAACCTCACCAACGAGGATATAAATTCTTTATTACAAAGAGATCATATAACAACAATAGAAGAAAAGATATGTTTCTTTAGATAAATTCGGCTGGCTTTTGCAGATCTTGGAGATCTTTCTACCCCTCTGCCTATCCTGGATGATGGCTTTCCAATATACTACCTGTAACTCCGTTCGTCTTCTTGACTCAGTCAACACACCTCACCTTACTCAAGCCCACGAAAAATCAGATGGTAGACCATCCCTGAAATGGTAGACTACGGTCAATAGAAAGCCACACCTGCCTAGGGAGAGCACATATTTACTTGTTTAAGAAAATATTTCTAGATTAAAACTAATTTTTGAAAGTGAGCAATAGGGTATAACATAAACTATTGAATAAATTGTATCTTTATTTATAATATACTCGTAACAAATCCATGAGCAGTATAAAATAAGTACAAGCTGAGGCTAACATCTGAAAAAAAAAAACAATATTTAGAAATTTAGATACAAACGTAATTGCTACAACTATTATCCATGGACTTAACTAAAATAACTTATAACGGATCATGCTATAACAAATTGTCTTAGCCAGAAAGAAATTATAAGATTGATTCTATATAGTATTTCGATCCGACGTATAATAAATAAGATATTTCGAATTTTCAAAATTCCTTCCCTCTAAGCCCATCATACCCTCAGTCCGATTTCAGGCATTAATGAACTTTATCTTTAGTTTTACTTTAAACGCAGGAACTAAGTTGAATTCTTGATGTTAAATGGATGCACACAACGCGTGAAAACGAAATATTTAAATGATGTGGAGAAGTTCGGGTAATGTTTCAGAAAATGCTGTCCCTCGTGAGCCGAATCGGCACTGGTCAACCACACCACTTCATTTCATTGAGAATGCTTTGATGTTGACCCTTGCTGGGGGAAATATAGTTATTTATTATACAAGTGACGAAAGTAGATCATTTCACAACTCGAGTGAAACGTTTACCCACACGACCGAAGTGAGTGTGGTAATTTCACGAGAGTTGTAAATTCTACTTTCGTCACGAGTGTAATATTAAATTTTTTCTGTAATCGTGTAATACATGATCAGATCTAACCAGAATATGAAGAAAATTAGGATGTTGTGAAGATTATGGTATGTTGTTGGTAGGTTATAAGCATGGTTGTGAAAGGTTATAAGCATAGTTATAAAACAACTAGTGATGATTGTGAAGTAGTGCAGTTATAAACAAGTGCAGGTTATAAACAAGGAAGGTAATTATTATTATATTTAAATTTTAAAATATATTCATTATTTCCACCAATAATTCATTCACATTTCAATTTATTTTGTTAAAATAAATTCTTACAATGTTAAGAAACATTTAAAAGCATTTAATTTCCAACTTCAAATTATTTTTTAATTTATACTTATTACTAACTAAGAAGGCAATTCACTTTCTTCACTCTATTGCAAAATGTTTCACTTTCTTCACTCATTTCAGTTTAGTAATGTTACCATTATTCAACGATTACAGAAAAAAATCTTTATATGTCAATTTTGAATACGGAGTAAAATCCATTTCTACCGCAAGTACTATTTTATTTAGATTATTAAGCATTATTCTATCAATGGACTGATACTCACAGAATTAATTAGTGTGTAATCCAGTGGATAAAAACCTTGAGCTGTAAACTTTATTTCATTTCTCATTATTACATGTAGTTGAAGTTTAGTCTGGAAATAAAAAAAAAACCGAAACAAAGTAATATTAAGGACCTAAACTTAATACTGATTATAAAAAAATTGTATTTACCTACATTATATTTTTATTTAATAGTCGTTAGTCCAATACTTACATCTTGCAAAAGCGCATTCGTTTTGTCGTCAATCATGAGGCGAAAGAAAATGTCATTGAATTCTGCTGCCTGAAAAAAGGAGTTGTTATAATGAAACTTCTTACGAATTGAGGAGGTGGTATTATTAAATTTTATACTTAATTTACTTCCCTATGCTGAAATAATACGGAGTTATAGAAATTGAACTGAGATAATTTTTGGTACAACAAATATGTAATATTCTTTATTTTGAAATAAATTGTGATCAATCCCTTTGTCTATTCAAATACAAAAACTAACCCTACTTATATTTTTTTCGAGCAAAAATTGCCACCGCTAGTGACAACAAGTAAAATGACACTAAAAGAGGCATGGATATCAGATAATTATTAGTGATTCACTAAGCTCCCTAATGGCTATTAAAAAAGTTGGCTCTCAAAATTATGTAATGCGGTCTGAAATAATTTTCATTTGCGTGCCACCTCCTGTTTCCTGATTTCCACGCAGAGTATCCCTCTAACGTGGGAATTTATTTTCATGTTGTGTGCTCCATCCTTTGGATACTACACACATTTCAGCATTACATTATAATATTTCTTATATAATAAATGTAAACATTATAGAACAATAAATTAATTAAATAAAAACAAAAATAAAGTAAAAAATAAAAATAAAATAAAACATATGTAACATTACATTACATATGTGTACAACAATAGGTGTATATCTACAAAATGGTGTCCAAATCTTGAATAAATGCATTAAATCCCTTGTTGAATTTGAGTAGAAGTTTCGGTTTGTCCGTCGGCCAAGTTCCGTTTTGTAAGGTAATGTACTTGATGAGTTTTGTTCTTGGTCCGTCAAGTAATGTACAGTCATATAAGAGGTGGTCATATGTCTGTTCAGTCTCATCGTCACATTTACATGTATTTGTGTTTGTTAGTTTAAATTTGTACAAGTAACTCTTCGTAGGTCCATGTCCTGATATAAATTGTATTTGTTTAGAATTGTTAAGTGTTATTTTTTGTCTCTGGTATACAGTTGGTATGTACTTATGTAATTGTCGTCCTTTAGTAGTGTTTGTCCATCTTTCGTCCCATTTTTTATAAGATTCGTCTATCAAAATAGTTTTAATGGTCTGTTTAGTCAGTTTAGAGTATGTAATAGGTATCGTTTCGTCTCTTGAAGCTGTATTTGCAAGTTGGTCTGCTGTGTCATTTCCTAAATTTCCGGAGTGTCCCTTTATCCATGTTATTGCCACTATTACATTCTTCTGTCTACATCGTGTGATTAGTCTTCTGATCTGTTCAGTCTGTTCGTTATGGTTTTCGTTATTGTAAATGCGGTCTATCTTAATTTTACTGTCCGTATAGATTATACTAGTCTCTGTCACTTGAAATGTCGTGCAGTGTTTTGAGTGCCTCAGTAATTGCAAAGTTTTCTGCTTGATTGTTTGTACATAGTGGTGATAGTCTGTATTGTCCTCTCTGTATAATATTGCCGTCTTTTAAAATAATGTACGCACACCCAACGCCATCCTTGTTTTTACTTCCGTCAGTGTATATATGATATGTCCACGTTATGTCTAAGTTGTCTAATGGTCTAATGTAGTCCTTTGGGTGTAACCAGTAAGTATGTCTCACGTCTTTTTCTATTTCGTTTGATGTAATATTTTGTAATGTAAAGTCATGTGGGATTTCATTCAATTTCAATAACATATGTTGCCTTATCATTTGCTCAGCTTTGATGTAAATTGCCACAGTGTCTGCTAATACACATGAAGCCTCATAAGATAAAGTACGATATCCTTTAGCAATTTTTATCGCAATTAGCCTTTGCACTCTTTCTAATTTTTTGACATTTCTTTTCACGACCAAGGCATGGCCCCATATTTCAATTCCATACGTCAATATGGGAACGATCGCCCCTTTGTATATTGTGGTCAGAGCGTCGGATTTAAGACCCCAGGACACTCTAGCAGCCATCGAGAGTCCGTTTATTATTGAAAGCAGTCTTGTTTGTAAGTTAGTAATGTGATAGTTCCATTTCAATTTCCTGTCAATGTGAAGTCCAAGATATTTTAAGATATGTTTTTCTTGTAATGTCACACCATTTAATTTAATGTCTAAAGTAGGTGTGTGTCTTTGTCTTGAAAACAGTGTGTATGATGTTTTTTCTATATTAAATTTGAGTTTGTGTTTTTTAGCCCATTCATTGATTAGTACCAAAACAGCGTTAGTAAGTTGGGTGATTTGAATTAAGTCTATTCCAATAACCATAAGTAAAATGTCGTCAGCAAATGCAATAATTTCAGTTCCTTCTGGTAGTATTGTTTTAAGTAGACTGTCTCAAATGATTTTCCACAGTAGAGGTGAGCAAGCTGAGCCCTGTGGTGTGCCTCTATTTTGAGAAGTGTGTACAGTAGTGTTTTGAAGGGTCATGCATACAACTCGATTATTGAGATAGTCTCTAAGTAATTTGTAAATATTTAGTGGGCATTTTTGTTTATGTAATGATTCGAATATCGAAGGCCACCAGGCGTGATCGAAGGCACCTTTAAAATCCATCGAAACGATCACAATATGTTTCTTTCCTGTTAGATTCGTTCGTAGTAAATTAGTAATTCTGTATAGTGCGTCAACAGTACTTGTTTGGGGTGTGAATCCATATTGATTTGGGTGTAGAGGAGCATGTCTGTTTAGGTGAACAGAAAGCCTGGAATTAATAATTTTTTCTAGTATTTTACCTCCAACTGGAATAATACAAATCGGTCGATAAGTAGAATTTCCTAAATCTTTTGGATTTTTGGGTACTGGAATTACTTTTGATATTTTCCATATATCAGGAAATATTCCGTTATCATAACATTTTTTATATAATGTTGTTATAAATTTTGGAAAAATTTCAAATAGTTTTTGGAATATATCAACTGTTATTAAGTCATGACCAGCTGCTTTGTTTGGATTTAGTTGTTCAATAATATTGTACTACTTATTTCAATGTCTGTTAAAGGTAGGTCTTAGATTACTGTCCCGTCTCATTGTAGTGTGTACGTCAGAATCTGTGTTTGGGTCATCTTCAATGAAGAAAGTAGTCATTAATTGTTGTATAGTTTCTTTTGTGTCAGTAGTAAATGTTCCGTCGCTTTTCTGAATCGTCCGTAGTTGTATGTTGGTTTTCAATTTATCTGTGGTATATCTATAAATTATTAATATTGCGTGCCACCTCATAATAATATTAAAATCATTGTGAAAACAGAAGAAGAAGTCAATAATGCTCGTAATTCACCTAACAGTACAACCATCGACAGAGCATCTCCAAATGATGTACCAAAAGAATACTCAACCAGGAGTATATAATATATAAGAGTTTTATGAAATCGTACTTTTGGAAAAATTAAACCAGATATCAGGAAGTAGGACGCATCATCCAAAAGTAAGCAGCGCGAAGAAGTCGTACTCACTCGTGTAAGAAATGGCTCACTAATACATATTTTCTCAAAAAAACATCTTTATTATCCAACCAGCAGAAATTGTAACTCAATATTAACAGTGGAATATGCGTTAGTGTATGACCCATTCTACAACAAGGACAGTTTGTGCGCTGCGATAGGACGGAATTAGTGGAAGTTGTTCCTAGCCGTAAGGCCTTAACCAAATTTTCTTCTCCATTCCTACCTCCAGCTCACTGTGGGGCATACAAGTGCCGCTCCCCGAGGAGGGACGAAACTATTTCTCTAGTTTTAGCGTACGGGCAACATGTTCCACTTTACCTGGCCTGTCGTCTTTGTGCTTCCAACATTCGACCACTACGTCAACGACCAACAGACAGGAGCAAGCTCCTTCTCTGGCCACCACCCGCCACCGAAGTGGCTTCCTGTAGTACCATTTTTAAGTGAACTGTTTCCATCCTCACCCCGGATGCCTTGAATGGTCACTGGCCCGGATTAGCAAAGCCGACGAAGGACCTTCAGTCCCTACGGTTCCCTACCTTAAGCGGGAACAAAGGGGGACTTACCTGCTTCCCTTAAGGAAGGCTTTCCCCGAAGAGAGAGCCCCGTGCCCGAATAGTTACTAGGACAGACGAATATAAAATTCCGGATCTTGTTTAAATGAAATTCTGAAAAATGCATAAAACTCATTTCTATACTAATACTAATTAAGCATACCGAAACAGAATAAATTATATATATATATATATATATTTGGACGAAACCCATTTTCGTCATCACCTAGCTAGGAGCGAACGGACGCATGAAGAAATCTTTTGGAAATCTCCTAAAAAGATGTTATCCTCCACGTACTATCTATTTTCAACTATTAGCATTGTGAGTTAACTGGGGAAGGTTGTGTATGTGAAGGACAATTTTTTATTGTCACCAACAGCTGTTTGCCCCCCCAAACCCCCAAAGTTCCTAAAAGGCGGGGCTTAGTCTCACACGGATCAATTGCAAGGTGAAACCGATTTCGAAATTTCGAAGGCAGCCAACCTCTTTTTTATTCAACATTTATTTTCATGTTTTATGTTTCCTATGTTATGAAGAACATTTTCGTTCTTCTCTATTACTGATTCTAAATTTTAATCCATCAATCATGTTTTCTGATCGGTATCTAGCCTTACATACTGGTCTGTACTTCTTTTGAAATTATTTTTCAGAGTCTCTTTCAGTTCAGACTGAGTAGCGCGACAGTGATATTTAGACCTAAATGAAAATTGTTAATAAGGATCACATATGTGATCTTTGCTAGAGAGTATCATGCTATATTATTGCTACATTTGTAATTATATAATTTCTCACCTTTTTGGAAAGCTTGTAGTATGAGCTGGTGAAGAAGTGCAGGTTGATGATTGCATAACTACACCATACAATCGGATGGAAAACCCTTAAGGGATCCTCTTTATCTATATTATTGTACCGTAGAGCCACGTTGTTTGGTTCAAACACCATAATTTGGAAGATTGTAGCAATTATGAAAAGGCTCTGAATACCATAAAGAGAACCAATCTTTCGGGAAACAACACAAATTTGAAAATGGCATTCTATTGCCATTAGACAGATTTTTTTCTTTTTCGATTTCCTCATATTTTCCGCCAGTCCTGATGTTATATTCATAATGTACGTGAGATACATTTCAGTTGTGTGCAGAACTAAATTAGTACTATAAATCATTCCATGCAGAAAGACACACAAATATATCAATAGAAAAAGAATTAATGATTCATATGTTTCAAGGTTCTGTAGAATCAAATGCTCCAAGATGCGACAGGATAAAAGGATAAAAGTTGCAACGGTATGCCTTATAGGAGGTCTCCTGAACACTAAAGGCCATTGAGCAAGTTTTACTATTGAATGCTCTATCCCCTTCAACATATTGAAAATTTCATTAAATAAATTCTGATGAAAAAACTGGTGTAAGCATGATACGACCATTGTTATAGTAATGCTGCCACAAAAGAAAGCCCTACTTAAATGAACGAATTTATTATTTCTGTGATATTTATCTTTTGAGTATGTTGCATAAACATGGTGAGAAATGGCTAAAGTGTTGCAAATGGATAATAATACATTATAAATAATGAATTTAATAGATAATGGACTTCTATTTGTCCCTACATTTATTATAAAACCTCCTAAAACTCTTAGTGAATGTAAAAGTTTCTTAACTGAGGGTAAAATAGAATGCATTCCACCAGGGGGAGCCTAAACCCGATACTTCTGTTGTACTATGTTAATTTGAAAATAATATCAGAAAGGATATATAATTCAGTGATAACATATGTTCAAACTCATTATATCCATTATTTTGCCTGTTTATATAGGAATAGAAGGCCGACGCTGTCAGTGAAGGAAGATCGATAATAAAATCATCTAAAAGGACAAGACACTAAAAACACATACACCATCTACAGCTATCCTTTATAATACACGGCCGAATGCGCGTCACTTCTAATATCTAGAATATTTACTAAGAAAATTAATTACAAATTATCTATTGTATTGAGTTAATTTTTAGAGCTAGAATACTTCATAATAAATTACGAATTATTAATTAAATGTAACCACCTTCTGTTCAAAATATGGTTAACATTAAGTTCGTTGTCGGTCAATAGTCGATTAATATCATCCTTCTAAGAACAATTGCATCAAAATTGGAAATCTTGTCCGGTTGACTTTGTGCCCACCTATTTGATACTCAATCACTTAAATGAAATTGTAGCAGATTTCCCTAACTAAGACGCACTGTTCACTAAAGCTGCACTAAACGCACTGATGATCACTTGAAGAGAGCTGAGAACAAATTATAACTAACTCCTCGGGACGAGCAGAGCCACTTTTATAGACAAGCGGCGAACATCAAATTGGAATGGTCTAGACCTTCTAGATTGCGGACGGGTATTGTAGTTTTTGCAAAAATACGTTCACTGAGAGATTTTCGAAAAGGCATCCATAATATGAACATAGGAGGGGTGGGATGCGGGAAAAATATGTCTTCTTCTTCTAAAGTGTACTCAAACGTTAGTTTTCCGTTAGTGAATTATAAAATGGAAGAAGTCGACAAGACTTTTTCTAGCCACCCACTGAATCAGTCAGACAAATTACGAGGAAGCATCTTTTTCTTTTTCTTCTCCATTAACCCTAGAATAGTGTAATTTATTTCCTCTAGGTATCGATCGCACTGAGGTATTGCCGACATCTCTCTCATACTTATTCCCTTCCTATTCTTGTATTTCTTTATAGATTGTTCACATGGCGGGGGAAGTATAATCTTGACTTACTAAAATAATAGAAACAATAAATAATAATAATATTTATTAACGTCCACTTCTTTCTACTACTAACCTCGCGTGGCATACCTAGAGTGGCGGTTTCGATTCCCTCCCTGGGCAATAGACATTTATTTAGTGACGGACTCATTAAATAAAATCCTTAGTCCCACCCTGGCTAGAAAAGGGTGGTAACCTGAAGATAACCCGTCCCAATTAGACGTAAAGTAAAGCATAAAGTGGACGTGATAAATAAATCTTTCTCCTGTGACGACTTGGGACGGGTTATCTACAGGTTACCATTTTGTAGCCAGGGTTGGCATAAGGATTTTAAAAATGATTTCGTCATTAACTAAATTCCTGTCCCAGGCGGGGATCGAACTTTTGTGATTCTAGGTTTGCCATGTGAAATTAAGACCTACGCTTTAACTCACATGGTTAACCTGAGCCCCAAATAAATAAATTAATGATAATACATAAATGGACAAATCATTTAAGAGGATAAGTAAACAAAAAAAAATAACAGGAACAAAGTTTGTTCGTCTAAAGCATATGTGCCAAATATGGTTTTCATTCAGCATTTATTGTAAGAGATGCATGCGAGCACGTAGTTTGATGACTCCATCATCAAGATTTTGTGGCCCTGACTCAAAAATGGGGATTTGATCTATTCCAAACAAGATATTTTTGGAAATATAGGAAATTCTGTTTCATTCAACACTAAAGATCATATTTGTTGTTAATGTCTGAAACCGGACGAAGAATAGGGGGTGGGGGTTATAAGAGAGGAAATTCGAAAATTTAAAATATTTCCATTATAATAACCCTCAGGCAACTCCGAAAAGTGTTAGAATGTAAATATTGTTTTATTTTTGATGCTCTACAATCGTTTTTCTATGCTAAATGTAGGCAACCACCGGCCCGCTGTAAGTTTTGATCCGCCCCGCGAGACATTTTGAAAAACCCAATTAAACAAAAGTCCGTCACGCAGGGGCTGCGTAAACTAAGCAGATTTCCCACGTGAAGTTTTACAATAGAGAAATCTGCCTAATAACAACTGTAGTAGTAAGAAACCTCTAAACCTAAAACATCATTTAGGGCGTAATAAACCAGAAGTTTCTAGCCCCAAAAAACAGTTAACCTAACCTGTAAACCTATTCACGAGGGACGAATAGTTATGGAAATGGCCACCAGAGCTCTCGGCGGAAAGTCCGAACATGCAGATTACAAATGCAAATATCTCGGTTAATATTCAAGATAGAGAATAAATGCATATAACAATATTTATAGTAAATTTAATTTTCAATAAGATTGGTTCTATAAAATTTTTCGATCCGATGCATAATAACGGAGATATTTTGAATTTTTGAAACTCCTCCCCTCTAAACCCCACCTCCCACTGGTCCGATTTCAGCCGTTAACGAACTTGATCTTCCTTTTTACATAAAACGATTAAATACCGAGTTTGGTGACGATTAAACAAAAATTGCGACCGCTAGAGTGTTAACAGACAAATATATATATATAGATATATATATATATAGTTTTGAACGGACCTCATTTTCGTCATCTCCTGGATAGGATCGATGGACATTTGAAGAAATTTTTCGAAAATTCCGTCATGAGTACGACCTCAATAGCTGATTTCCCTTAAGGGAAATCTGCTAAAAATATTACACTACTTACTCCAAATGAGGAAGTTGAGGAAAGATTGGTGCGTTTATAAATGCGAACAGTTCTTTTCAATTAGTTAGTCAATAAATCAAAACATCGTACAAAGCTGACTGACGATAATTCGGAAAATTCTTTTCGCCTTTGTATCAGCGGAATTAATCCAAACATCGATGGATTAGATTCCCAAATTCAAACTCAAGTGTCTCATTGATTTCGGTGTCGCTATTTAAATTTCGTTGTTTGTAGTTAATTATAATGTTGTACCTATTTTAGCAGATTTCCCTTAAGGGAAATCAGCTATTGAGGTCGTACTCATGACGCGAGTTTCGAAAAATTTCTTCAAATGTCCATCGATCCTACCCAGGAGATGACGAAAATGAGGTCCGTTCAAAATTTTATATATATATATATATATATATATATATATATATATATATATATATATATATATT
>CM032228.1:10057500-10142500 GCA_019009955.1 Riptortus pedestris
AACACTTCTCTATGCCGCAGAAATTTGGAGTCCGAAATATTTAGATGCTATTGAGGTGGCACAAACTGCATGTTTTAAATATTTATATTTCTGGACGAGATGCACTCCTGATTATATAGTCAGACTGGAATCAGGTCGTAGACCGATAGCTATTCTTGTTTTAAAGAAAATAATTAATATTTGTTTAAAAATATTATCCCTCCCAAAACATCGATGCCGCGCAGGTGCTTTGAAAAATTGGTTGTTTTGGACAGTAGGGAGCCAGATGAATTTAACTGGGCTACTCAAATTAAAATGTTTGCAGCTTCAAATTTTGTATTTTCCCAATCTATCTAACCCTCAAACACTACTTGCTAATAAAACTAATATAATAGCAAATGCCAGAAATAATTTAGTTAGTAGAGACATTGACCGGGCACTTAACTCAAAATACAATCCCTTTTATAGACTATTCTGTAACTTTTCACATCCGGAACCAACGAATTACCTTCAATTTAACGTCGTCATGGAAAAGTTAGGAATCATAAGCCAACTGAGAGTCTGTAATAGCGAATACATTAAAATATCCCATACAGGTAAAGCCCATATCATAAAATCAGACGAAATATGTAAGTGGTGTAAAAAATACATTTATAACAGCCTGAAGCATGTAATGCTACACTGCCCTGCAATTGTAAATCACAGAAAACAATATTTGTTGTTGTTGTATAGGGTTTAAGGGCGAAAAACTACCAGGTTATCATCGCCCTGTAATATTTATAATTCACATTTTGGTATCCTCATCCATATCGCCACTTTAACAATATAAACGAGGATACGAGCAATTGCACTTTAAATTTCTTTGTATAAACTCGTGTTTTTTACAAAATTAAACAATTTATCGAGTTCTTTCGGGTCATCTCCAAGGGCCACTTCTATACTATTGGAAATATTGTATTTGTTTCTAATATCTGTATACTTATGGCATTCCATTAATATGTGATATATAGTCAGTTCTGTGTTACATTTCTCACAAATCGGGGGTTGATCTTTTGTCATAAGATAGCCATGCGTAAGTCGTGTCTGCCCAATTCGGAGTCTTCCTAATACAACCTCATCTCTTCTATTGTCTCTTGTCGAATATTTCCATGGACAATGATGAATGAAAACAATATTTACAGTCATATATAGTTAAAAACAGAGACGAAATTTCATTGGAATATATGCTAAATATTAACAATATTGAAAAGATAAATAACATATATTACTTTATTAAGAGCATATTATTGTCAGTTTGTTAAACATTAATTGTTTTTATTAATTTTCCGAAATTATTATATATTCCTTATGTATTGTTATATATTACTTATATAATAAGAGTATTCGAAATTGTCGAATTGTAAATTATTTAAGTAAAATACCTAGAGATACTAAATTAAAATGGCCAGACCCCCTAGCAACGCCCATGTATTTATGCCAAAATAAATAAATAAATATAAATATATATATATATATATATATACCACTCATTTTGCGGTTGGGAGACTACTTAGGGCTATGTCGCAATGGCCATAAATCAGTTTCTTAACTGGCTTAGATAGGCTCATGTCACTATCAACATGTTATGTTATACTCTTCAACCTAATTTGGGAATGCTAGGAACATTAGATTCAAAGCTGGAAAGAGACAGATAGAAAGGGAGTGAATGTTTAATTCAAAATCACTTATAGGCAACTTACACTCTCTATTCTAGAATGCTTGCCAAGTTATGTCTAGGATGTAAAAACGTAAATTACGTTTAATTAATGTTTCTTTTAGCAGATTTCCCTTAAGAGAAATCAGCTATTGAGGTCGAATTCAAGACGCGATTTTCGAAATTTTTCTTCAAATGTCCATCGATCTTACCTAGGAGATGACGAAAATGATGTCCGTTCAAAACTATATCTACGGGTATATTGTTTAATCGTTACCAAACTCGATATTTAATTAAAAATATTAATTTTAATTAACCTTGTAGTAATGTGGTTGATGATATAACAGCTTATTATTTATATAAAATGAGAAGGAGTGGGGGTTTACTGAAAGCGGAAAACTATAAAATGCAAATATCTCGGTACAGAAAATATGTATACATCAATATTTATAGTAAATTTAATTTGAAATAAGATTGGATCTATACAATTTTTCGATCCGACGTATAGAAACGGAGATATTTCGAATTTTCAAAATTCACCCTCTAACCCCCCCCCCTCTCCCACTTGTCCGCTTTCATCCTTTAACGAAGATGATGTTCCTTTTTACATAAAACGATTAAATATGGAGTTTGGTAACGATCAAACAAAAATTGCGACCGCTAGAGCGTTCACAGACATATAATTTTGAACAGACCTCATTTTCGTCATCTCCTGGGTAGGATCGATAGACATTTGAGGAAAGTTTTCAAAAATCGCGTCATGAGTACGACCTCAATAGCTGATTTCCCTTCAGGGAAATCTGCTAAAAGGAGTGGTAACCTAAAGGTAGCTAGCCCGTTTTAGCCTAATCTATTTGAAGCGAGCGTTAATATTATTATTTAATTTTTTCCACGTTACTGGTCTACCTTGGTAATGGTTATCTACAGGCTACCATTCTTTTGTAGCCAGGATGGGCCAAGGATTTTATTGTTAGTGTTATTAATACATTGTATTAATTTAACATTAGCAATACATAATTAAATATTTAAATGCAGATTTTATCAAGACATATTGGATATCTCAATCCGGAACGTTTAAAATCCATACATTTATCTAATGCTCCAACATTCTCTGCTTAGAAATCTTTTCAAAGATTGCAAGATATATAATTAAAAAATAAAATTCTATTAAAAGTGTACTTAAGACCCTAAACACAGTTCTAACTCTAGGCAATACATTTTCTTTGCAATCTTTCGTTTAGATATTTTATTTTAGACTGAAATTATAACAGCTGATTTCCCATATGTAGGTGAAACCTACTAAAAACCTGTATTTTTAAAATACAATACTAGTACGTTTTTGAAAATATTCATGTATTTCTTTAAGCTTAAGACGTTTTAGTTGAGCATATTATACAGTTGAGATAAGGGGTCTTTTTTACTTTACCCACACCAGTTACTTATTTCTAAAACAGTGATTTACGTTGTCGTTAAATTGATAAAAGTAATGAACATATGTTTGAAATAATGTATTCAAACAAGATTTAAATGTAAATTTAGTCGTTGCATAGCCATTTGCCCAGGCAAAGTTCATCAAAATACACTTGCTTAATGTAAGTTTACAATTGCTGAACCATGTATCTTTGTAACAGCCGATTTCTTGTCTGCAACTTCTTAGATTGCATCTAAATGCTGGACCTCTTTTTTTATGAAATATAATCCTAAAGAAGTGTCCTTTTCTACATTTCCTTGATTTATACAATAATCCATACCTCTGCAAAGGCCTATGTGCTATTTCTTCTGATTTAAGAATACGACTAAGTTGTACAAGATTCATTATTACAAAAAAACTTACACGTTTTCAAAAAAACACCATGTAATAGGCAGGTAACCTCTTTCATGCATAAAATGTATATAGCTTAGCAACAGTTTGAATGAATTACTCCAACCTAACAACTAGAGTCTTTTTAATTTTCATATGATCACTGTTACTTCAAAAAGTCCGTCACGCAGGGGCTGAGTAAACTAAGCAGATTTCCCACGTGAAGTATAACAATAGATAAATCTACATACCAGTAACACAACACCACCATTAATATAAACGACAATAAGAAACCTTCCGACGGAAAGCATCTGAAACATAAACAAACAGTTCTGCCAACTTCTTACCGGAAAGAAAAACAATTACTGTAATATATCTGAATAAAGCGCATTAATTTGTTTGGAAACTATTTACTTTAACTAGATCTGTAATTTATAATGAATCAGAATAATTTTTATCTCAATCAAATTTAAGTAGTCCAAAAGAAAGGGGGGGGGGTCACCAGATCATATTTGCGTGTAACTCGTATAATAAATCTCTTGGAAAGAAAATTTGATATTTAAGCTTCGAATGATCTGGTTTATTACATAACCAAGTATTGTTTATGTAACATGAGTAGAAGTGTGGATTTGCTGAAGGCTGAAAATGCAAATATCTCGGTTAATATTCAAGATAGAGAATAAATGTATATGACAATACAAATAGTACATTTAATTTGCTATAAGACTGATTCTATACATTTTTTCGATCCGACATATAGTAACAGAAATATTTCGAATTTTCAAAACTCTCCCCCTCTAAACCCCCACTCCCCCTGGTCCGATTTCAGCCGTTAACGAACTTGATCTGTCTTTTTACATAAAACGACTAAATATTGAGTTTATATATATATATATATATATATATATATATATATATATATATACAGTTTTGAACGGACCTCATTTTCGTCATCTTCCAGGTAGGATCGATGGACATTTGAAGAAAAATTACAAAACTCGCTTCATGAGTACGATTTCAATAGCTGATTTTCCTTAAGGGAAATCTACTAAAAGTAACTGACGTGGGTAAAGTGAAAAAGACCCGAAATAAGTATAAATGAATGGGAAATTTATGATAATTGTCCATATCACTTATAAAGTTCATATAGTAGTTAGAATGATACTAATAAGCCATACACTGGGTAAAAAAAATAGGAAATAATACTACTAACAAAGAATAATTACCCCGTAGGTTTTCAATATTGCCTTCATAATTGCCACCCGGAAGATATTCAAGCACATTATATTTGGTTCTCCGAATGAATTAATATTTAGCGGGAGAGATGGTTCTACACTCCGTTTCTGGGTGAAGTATGTGGTGCAAGCAACATTCATGGCTACCGCTGGCATTTGCATAGCTGTCAACACACAACTCCTTTACAGAATTGCATTTCATATAGCAGTCAAATATAAGCTCCTATGCACTCAGCTTGCTCGCATTAAGACAGATGATTCACTCCCAAAGAATGTTCAGGAAGTGGAACTGAATAAAGCTGTGAAGAAGTGTATCATACATCATCAACATCTTATCAGGTCAAATATTCCCTAATAATATTGTTACGTTTATTACAAAATCAGTAATAAACATTGTTTATTAGAGTTCTTATGGATTGCAAAATTAAACCAACACAAGCTTTATCAGTTTTTATCGCTGCACAATTTATTTATCAATGCACTACACACTTGGCTAATTATTCTTAACTACTACTCACAGTATGCACTGATAGCTTCACTGTTCTTCTTATTACACAGTCCAATAACTCACTCACGATCACTGAAGTTCACAAAAACACGGCACTGCACTGATCTTCGCAAAGATAACGGCACTGCACTGTTCTTTTCTTAAACACTACACTATACTGTTCTTGACAGAACCGCGGCACTATACTGTTCTTTACAGAATCACGGCACTACATGTGAAGAACAACATAAAACACTTTACCGTTCTGCAACTAAGACGCACTGTTCACTAAAGCTGCACTGAACGCACTGTTGGTCACTTGAAGAGAGCTGAGAACTAACTAAACTCTTGGGACGAGCTGGGCCGCTTTTATAGACGAGCGGAGACATCATAGGAGAGCGCGGAGAATGAGCTAGACGCTTAGTCTACAACAGTCCCGGCCCCAGTAGACACTTCGGACGCCAATAGTCCTTCCATCGGTCGGCTCCTTTCATCTCCTTCGTACTTCTTAAATATGTGATTAACTCTGTTTAATTTTTCATGTACTTAATTTTCGCAACAATATTATTACTATTTTATTAATTACAATTTAGTGAAGATGAACTTTTGATTTTATTAGGGTCCATAGTACAAACCAGCAATGACGAGACCTATAATTTTTTATTTACCCTTCTCACCAGATGCCATAGTGTTTTGTATCAAAGTTCTCTTTGTCTAATTTTTCATAGCATCCAATAATAAACGTTAAACTGTTATAAACAACCCCCTCTTGCAATTCAAAATGTTTCAGAGAGTCATATCTAACAAAACTGATATAATGTGACAATAAAGATTGCAACTATATCGTCAAAATATGGCAAACCCCGGTTAAAACGAACAAAGAAAATTAAAATATAAGGTCATGAAGGCTCTGCCAACTCGGCTTTGTTTGGGACCAAGTGTATTGGGAATAGATGTTTTACAGAATAATGAAAGTGTTTTAAAAAGAAGAATTTTTTTCTTCAAAGGTGGAATGTATTCATCAGGGGGGACACTGAGCCAGGTAAAAATATTGTTACGTTTTATTACTAAACCAGTAATAAACGTTGTTAGTAAGAGTTCTTTTGGATTGCAAAATTAAATACTCACAAGTTTCACAGTTTTTATCATTGCACAATTTATTTCACAATGCACAATACACTTGGTAATTATTCTTAATTATTACTCACAGTATACACTGATAGCGTCACTGTTCTTCAATGAGTCACAGTCCAATAATTCACTCACGGTCACTGAAATTCACAAAAAGACGGCACTGCACTGTCTTAAACACGGCATTAAACTGTTACTTGCAGTCACGGCACAACACTGTTCTTCACATAAAAACACTTTACCGCACTGCACTAAGTCGCACTGTAGCACTGATGTGAACATCAAGACAGCTGAGAATAAAACTGATTCGCTCGCGGCTGGCTGGCTCTTTATATAGGTCGCCGGCATACATCAAAGGGGAATTGGCTGGGCCGATCGACGCTGGACTAGACGGGTCTAGTAGGGGCCCGACCCACTGTCGGCTTCTTTGATCTATCTCGCACTTCCAAATACGCGACCCTCTCTCTCATGGATTATTCATGTATTTAATTTTCGCAACACTATATTTACACAATAAATAGGTCTCAAACAATTACATTTAATTAAACAGGCAAACCTAGAGCCGGATTAAATTAAATCTTTAGTCTCACCCTGCTTAGAAAATGCTAGTAGATTACTCTTAAGAACAATGGCATGAAAATTGGAAATCTTGCCTGTCTGTCTGTTCACACGTTTGTTACTTAATGTCTCAAAAACGACTTGGAGGAGTTCTATGAAATTTTATATTTGTGAGTCAACTATCATAGGCTACATGAGATTCCGAATTTTCAACTAGGAGGACAGGTTCACTTTCACGTGAGAACACATATTCAAAAATATCTTCTTTAGTATTGGTTTTATATATATAAAAAATATTTAGAGAACAAATTATGTTTAGAAAGTTGACTTTGATCCTAATTGGTTATTTAGATTTATGAATTTTGAGCTTGAGACTTTTTGTTATGATCTTTTTTAAAGTAAAATAATAACCTTATTCTAAAATCTATGATAAATGATATCGTGGTAAAAATATTTTTCCAGCGGAAAAATAGGCGCAGAAAGCCAAATATTCAGGTTAATATTTTAGTGTGGAGTTAAATGTTACTGAAAATATGTGTTTTTACGAGATATTTCATAATTGTGTCTATTTATGGGCTGTTATCATGTAGTAGTTTACATATATTTTTTTATAGAATGAATTTTGTCACTACACGCTATACTATAGCTTTCTACTAATCGTAGGAATGAGAGGTTACTTGTAATAACCTTAATGAATTTACACGGGAAACAATTTTTTTTGCAACCTGCTACGACGGGTAACACAGCCTGTTAATTACTTTGTCTTCATCTCATACTGAATATGAGATGAAGTCAAATGCTAGGGATAATGCAATCGTTATTCTTGGCGTAAAACTAAATTTTTGTGACCTCATGAACGATAATAAGTCCGTCAATATTCATCCAATAGCCATTCCATGCCTCACGCGTAAAACAATTTCACAACATTTTCACGAAAACAAAGGGATTAGAGCTTAAATAACCAAATATTTATATTTCGATGTAAAACCATTATGCATTCAATTCGTCCAATTGTCACATTTTACTTCAGGGGTATTAAAACTGTATGACTGTACAGTTATTCTATATGTTACAGTTAACAGGAGTCTACTGTTACGTGATGAAAATAACGTAATAAATAAAATGATTTCTTCTTAAATTAAATCACTTTTTTCTGTTTACATGGGAAACCATTTCTACTGTCAACGACGGAGATTACTGCATGATTTGTACTATCCAATCTATATACTTACAAATTTCTATTTCATTTTACCCGTATATGTATATACATTCATTTAAAATGTAAATTCAAAAAATATTCCTGGGGTTCCCTTAGTTGTTTGTTACCTGTTCGCTACCAGAGCACGCTGGTGTCGTGGCGGTAATGGAATGTCGGCAGTCTAGTGAGTAAATCAGACTTACAGCCTGTCGGTATGGAGACAACTCAGTCCAGAACCTCCTTGGCTAACGGGGGTTGTACGTCGAGTTCATCTCTCACTACGTTCAATTCTGATCGAGAATCCCTAATTAATATTGTACTTTCATCATAAAAATGTCCAACCCTTTGATGTAATATAAATTAAAACAAGATATGTGGACCTACAATTCACCAAAGTTCATTGTAGGTAGATAAGTTTTTAAGATAAAAATAAAAATCAGACAGAATCAAAGAATTAAATAAAAAATAATCCAAGCCATGTTTTGACGAAGTTCAAGCTTCCCCTTAGCCTCGTTTATTTAATGTACTAACTATATGAGAAATAATGGATAGAATATACAGACGATTCTGCCATTATTTTTACCGTCCATTTCATTCATTATGATTAAATACAAAGTTAATATGTAGCGGACGATCACAACAGACATACGACCGTATAGTATGTATTTGACTGTTAACTATTGGAAAGACCAAAACAAACTAATGAAAAAGATAATGCTTTTTGTACATAATTGGCCTATTGCAAAGTGCGATCTGCTTTTCTCTTGCTTCGATCTGATATAAATTATTAAAAAAATATGAGGGTAAATTTAAAAAAAAAAAACGAAGTTATCTGTTACTTTAATTAATTATACTTTCTTTTATTTATAATTTATATACAATTGGTTATTTTTGGTTTTTTATTGATTTCTTGTTCTTCATTATTATAAATATTTTTATATATTTTATTTATTATTTCTTAAATGGAATTTATATAAAGCAGTCATGTATTGAAAAAAAACTATTTTGTATTTCATGTAACAAATTATTGTAAATAACCTGCTCCACTGTACGTTGTATTGAAACATAGGACGTGTAAGTAGAGAGAATTATTTAAATATACTCCTTCATTTCAGGGATTCTAAACTGAGGAAAAAAATAATATAATATAATACTAATGTATCAGTGTATCCTAATTGACTTTTCATTTCAGCATTTTTAGCGATTTTAAAAAGGTTTGTGGATATTCATTCCTCTTTACTTATTTTGGGCTGTTTGCTTCAATTGGGTTATCAAGAACTGCATTAATTGGGGTAAGTACTTTTTTAGATATAAAAGAAATGTAAATTAGAGACAATAGTATCAGCTGTGTCACATTTTTTTTTACCATTAAATGTCGTTAGAACTAACTAATCCAATTTTCCAATAATCATATTTTTCTTAATAAAATAAAATTATTTTGATTATTGGTTTGAAATTGTTCATAATTATTAATTATTATTTTTTTGAATCAGGCGAATTTTAATATTTTTATATGGAACACTCCTCGATATCTCTTATCAGTACTAGTGTATACGAAGTATTATTATTTACAGGCAAACTTGAGAGCTCAGAGTCAAAATCGTTCTGCACTCGATCATTGAATGCCCTTCATTCCTTTATAAGTCGGTTGGATGAAATGATTTAAAGTGCTTCCTTGGAAGTATTGATTTGACACTAATTAGTTAGGTTTCTGCTACAGTAGTTGATTTTCGAATGAATTGCTGGAGTAGATATTTTGAAAGGCTCTTTCTATCTGCAATAATAGTTATAATTGTTGTAACAAATTCATGCTTCAATATAAATAAATCCTGGGGGTAACTCATGAACGTCCTTTCTGCTGAGAGGTTTCATTCAGACACAATGATATTTTATGCTAAGCTTATAAACCCTTATCTCCTAGTAAAGAATTACTAATACTACTCGTAAAGATTATAAATTTAGTGAACATCTTAAAAAATTCTCCTCTAAGAAATATAGCATTAGTTTGTTGTACGTTGACTGAATGGTAGATTAGAGCAAATCCAATACAATAAATGCTATTAATTATAATATGATTGACTATAATATTTCGGATGTCTTAATTTCAACTCATTAACCAATGATCATGTTCAAGCTGTTAAAAGTAAAAATAAAACAATAAAGAGATGTTTAGATGATACATAAAATCACAGTTCCTAATTCTGGACTCGTTAATGGTGTTCTGGATGGACGTGACATAACGGACATTATAAAATAAATAAAAATCCTAATAATATCATAGTGTAATAAACATCATAATAGTGGATGAAACCATAGACAAATTTATGATTTATTACCTTATATTTTGAGACATGGGTAATAACGACGTAAACATTATTAATCTAAGAAAACATTAAAATTTTGTTTAGTCTTTCTTTTGAATTATTATCAATTATTCTTCCTTTCCACCTAGTTTTGTTTAAATGTTTGTAATTATGTTTTAATGTATTTACAGTTTTTTTTTCTTATTCAAATCTAGCAACAGCCAGACTATTACTTTATCCCAGACTTTATAACTGAAAGTGGTTATCTTTTTTTCCAATGCTTCTGTTTGACTGATCTTCCATCTTTGGTGAGTCATAATCATACTCTTGATTTTCATGTTTATGCAAATATAATTTTTTTTTATAGTACAAAAATAACATATTAGGTAATGATACGTAAAAAAAAAAAAAAAAAAAAAAAAAAAAAAAAAAAAAAACTTTTTCTTTTTTTGGTTTTGGTTCTCAGATTTTAACCCATTGTTCATACTTCATTAGTGCACATATTAATATTTGACTGATTCAAATAACACCAGCCACCTGATGTTACCTGCACAAGGAGGAGGGATGTGGTATCATTTCAGAGCCTCCTTTATCAGTCTCTCACTGACTTCAAACCACTCAGGCAAAACTGATTATAAGCATACTCACCTGTAATTCGTATTTGTATGCAGGTTATACCGGCAGTTTCTCTGCAAGTCAAAACAGAAAAATACATAGATACGTACATATGTTGAGAAGGGCTTCGTAATCAACTTGTGTGCTATGTGATATGGAGAAATGGCTCACTGTCAACTCTATCGTCCAGTGGACTTGGTCTCTAGCCATAACTTTATTGTCATGAATGGAAGTTTTCCTGTGACACTTTGTAGTAGAATGGCCTGATGCCGAAGCCGACTAAAAACCACTACACTTCTTTTTTCCTACCTTGTTCTCGTGGAAATTAGGATTTCCTGCCGATTGAAACAAACATAGTCTACTATACTGCTTATATATAACCCACAGATACAAAAAGAACAATAATTGTCAGTCAAGCACATATTTGTATTATATTAAATGCGACTTGTAAGATTTCAAAGTAAGGAACTCTTTTATAATTTAATAAAATTTAAATTCCCTGTTGGTATTGTATGTTTGTAGAATGAAGATGTAAGGAAGGCCATTTATGAAAACGAGTGGATGTGGTTTCCAAGATCTACTATAAAAATGCTCCATATTATCGGCACTCAAACAAAGAAAGAGCCACATGTACATTTGTTTCCCGGTGGAAGTCCAGCAACTGTCCAAACTTACGGAGCAGTTAGTAATAATATTTTATAAAACATAGTTGTAAGTCTACATTGAACTGACTTTTCAAAGGACTTTTAACGATAAGTTATTAAACGAATTTCAGTAGTCTTAGTTTTACTTTACTTTTTCCAAATTAAAAAAAGTCCGTCACGCAGGGGCTGCGTAAACTAAGCAGATTTCCCACGTGGTTTTGCAATAGAGAAATCTGCCTAATAACAACTGTAGTAGTAAGAAACCTCTAAACCTAAAACATTATTTAGGGCGTAATAACCCAGTAGTTTCTAGCCCCAAAAAACAGTTAACATAACCTCTAAACCTATTCACGAGGGACGAATAGTTATGGAAACGGCCACCAGAGCTCTCGGCGGAAAGTCCGAACATAGCCTACTGGCGACCACACGCAGAATACAAATGCAAATATCTCGGTTAATATTTAAGATGCAGAAAAAATGTATAGAACAATATTTATAGTAAATTTAATTTGCAATAAGATTTATTCTATACAATTTTTCGACCCGACTCATAATAACAAAGATATTTTGAATTTTCAAAAATCCCCCCTCTAAACCCCCCCTCCCACTGGTCCGATTTCAGCCGTTAACGAACTTGATCTTCCTTTTTACATAAAACGATTAAATTCCGAGTTTGGTAACGATCAAACAAAAATTGCGACCGCTAGAGCGTTAACAGACAAATATATATATATCTATAGATAAATATATATAATTTTGAACGGACCTCATTTTCGTCATCTCCTGGGTAGGATCGATGGGCATTTGAAGAAATTTTTCGAAACTCGCATCATGAGTACGACCTCAATAGCTGATTTCCCTTAAAGGAAATCTGCTAATAGGAATATTCTTTTTACTTCCTTGTAGAGAACATAATCAAGAAAAATTTCGGTTTCCAGACAACAACAGTATTATCTGTTTTGATCCACCCTGTAGCCATTATGATTAATTTCTAATGGCGTGACGTCTGTACTTACTTCGATCCTATAAATCAAAACCGACTAATCTTACAAAGTGAAACATCATATTGAGACTAATATAACATTTAGCTGTGCACTTCTGCTTTTGGTTATAGTCGACTAAGTGAATGAGAGTTGTCACTCAATCTCTTGGCAACGGCTTATAGGATTTCGAATAACTTTTAGCAGATTTCCCTTAAGGGAAATCAGCTATTGGGGTCGAACTCATTACGCGATTTTCGAAACATTTCTTCAAATGTTCATCGATCCTACCTAGAAGATGACGAAAATGAGGTCCGTTCAAAATGATCCCCCTTCCTTATAACCCCCACTCCCGTTCGAACCTAAACAAATTGATATAGCTTATAATCATGGAAGAATTATATTAATTTACATATAGAGCTTTGTTAAGTTTGGTTCAATCTTTAGTGCCCAATAAAATTGTTGCCTCCCACTTTAATTTTTTAGTGTATATCTCGTTTATACTTTGTTATTCGACAAAAGTGAACATAACAAAAGTTGCTCTAAATAACAAAATAAACAACATTTATCCTGTGCATATTTGCCGAAAAAACAATATTATTATTATTTATTAACGTCCATTTTTTGCAACTGAGGCTAATTGGGACGGGTTATCTACAGGTTACCACCCTATTCTAGCCAGGGTGGGATTTAGGATGTTATTTAATGAATTTCGTCACTAAATAATTTCCTTTGCCCAGGCAAGAATCGAACTCGCCACTCTAGGATTACCATGTAAGATTAAAGGCAACGCTTTAACTCACATGGCTAACCTGAGCCCTGAAAAAACAATAGGAAACGAAATATTGCTAATTTTAATTTTAGGCCTCCCTTAAAACCCCCACTCCTACTCCATCTGCCGGGTTGATTTGTGAACCTAAACCATCCAGGGCGTTACCCAAACGTATACAAAACAAAATTCATTCAAATCGGTCCAGCCGTTTAGGAGGTGTTCAGTGATACACACGTACAGTAGAATTATATATAGAAAGATGTATACATATACAAATGTATATTAACACTCTAGCGGTCGCAATTTTTGTTTGATCGTTACCAAACTCGATATTCAATCGTTTTATGTAAAAAGAAAGAACAAGTTCGTTAATGACTGAAATCAGACCAATGGGGGGTTTTCGAAAATTCAAAATATTTGTTGTTATGCGTCGGATCGAAAACTTGTATAGAACCAGTCTTATTGCAAATTAAATTTACTATAAATAATAATATATACATTTATTCTCTATCTTGAATATTAAGAGAAATATACTCGTTACTACTACTGTTATTAGTAGGCAGATTTCTCTATTGTAAAACTTCTCGTGGGAAATCTGCTTAGTTTACGCAGCCCCTGCGTGACAGACTTTGATATTTCCAAAGCACAATTGAATCGACTGTCAAACATCACATAAACACCACTGTAACGACCTTTAACCAAAATTTATTTTGAACATTTATTATAAATAATGTAGTAATATTTCATTTATTAGTGAATTCGTTAAGTATTAAAAATATTTTTCATAGTTATCATTTAAAACTTGTTTCAGTTGATGAATGCTTCAATGGCCTATTTCATGTCAGCGCTCATACTTTAGCATAGAGGATGAGGAGAATGAACCTTGAGAAACAACGACTAATGACTTTTATTTGAGGAGCCAACATATTTTGAAGTTGTGAAAAGTACTTTAGTTTCCATTATGTTTATTATGTGTAATTTAATAATTGGAAGAGTTAATGTGGTCATCTTATAAATGAGTAATTAGAATATTATTAGTGTTCCAATTATAAAAATTTGCTCCTTGCACTTTTTATCACATTCCTGATATTTCCAATAATTAGAAGTTTTAGACCAATCGGAGTTAGTGAAATTATAGGAAAGACAGAAAATATGTGATAAATACAAAGTATTTTATTTAGTTCAAATAATAATTCAGCGAAATATCAGTTCTGCCGTCGTGATTCTAAGTATTTCTTGTTGGGATAAATTTAGTCTAAATAAACAAATCAAAATATAGCCACATCTAAATAAATAAATTTTCTATGCCCGGAATGACAAAAAGTCTGCATCAAATAGACCAATTACAAAAATAATATTAGGCATTAAGATTTTAGAATTACTATACTTTTTATCAAAACCAAGGTAAATTGATATTTTTCATTTTAACAGATTTCCCTTAAGCCAGAGTTTTTTAACGCTCGATTGTTAACACATAATAACACTTATAGTTTGTGTGTGAGAATGGATGCGCTTGACTCGGAAGGCTCACAAATATAGAAATATATGTAGGCTCTAGGAATCGCAATATTCCTTTATAACCAAACACGATAATTAAGTGTTTCGTGTTAAACTAAAAATAAAGTTACTTGGAGAAAGAAAATGACGTCAAATTCTTCACATGTTTTTATTTCAGCGCTTAGCGCTTTCGAAGACCATTGCCTTCATCTTCAGAGCTACTTGCATGCGCTCGTAGGGAAAAACGGCAAGTGACTCTTTTGCTGTCTTTCCCAAAGAGCGCATGCAAGTAGCTCTGAAGATGGAGACAATGGTCTTCGAAAGCGCTTAGCGCTGAAATAAAAAACTTGTGAAGAATTGGACGTCTTTTTCTCTCTCCAAGTACACAATATTCTTCACTTCAAACAACACTGCTGTGATAAAAAAAAAGTTCGTTATTACGTGAAATTAGCTAAGAGAAGATGGATTAGACGAAGAAGAAATCGAAAATTCAAAGTTTCTTGTAATAATGTTTCAGATCGAAAAATGTTCGACATAAGTAATCTTTTTTAAACTTTATATTGGAAACCTCACATCACACTAAAAAGACAAGAAGTGAGTCGACGGTACAGACTTCTCCTAAGACTAATCGACAACAGATCTAAACTATCACTACACAACAAACGACTGATTTATACGACAGTACTGCGACCAATATGGACTTACGTACTTGAACTTTGGGGTTCCACTAGACCTTCAAATTCCTACAAAATCCAAACCCTCCAATCCAGAATACTCCGCAAAATTACAGATTCCCCATTTTACGTAGCCAATTTATCTCTCCATAACGACCTCAACATTCCTTTTGTCCATAGCTTCGCCAAATCCCGATATCAGAAATTCCACTCTCTCCTTCCCGCACATCCTAATCCTTTAGTCGAATCTCTTTCATCTACCCATATTCCAGAAAACCCAAGGTGACTTCTGAAGTGTAAGTATGTAGATCTTCTTGTGTAGTGTACAGTATAACTTCATATAACAATCCAATGTTCCCTCCAATGTGGGTATTATCAATGGACAACTTCCCACCTCAAGCCAATTGTTATTATCATTCATGCCATTTGCTTGTATTATTTAATATTGTTGCAAATAAACGAATAAATATATTAAAAAAAACTTTATATGTTCTACAATTGCTATTCTACATATTGTAACTCAAGTTTTTTTTATTTTTATTTTATTTTTTTTTAGCTTCCAGTACATCCCTACTTCCACTCATCTTAGTTCATCGGATTTTACTTTGTGTAACGTGTCTTAAACATCTCATGTTCAGCTTAAAAGTTTTACTCCTTTTGTTTACATAGGCTTCTTATTGTTGGAGACAAGATGGTGAGATGACAAATGCGTCAGCTTTGCAAGTAGAAAAGTTTTCAAGAGTTTACGTTTATGTTCCTCTGAGACGGCCTAGTTTTCATTAAAGTATTCGCAATGGAATAAAAATGAGTAAATAACCGATGTTTTCCCTTCCATTCTCAGTTTAAAAAAACATTGAAAGGAAATAAGAAAATTTCCCAATATCTTCAATTGTGAGCAGAGGGTGAGAGGAAGACGAATTTACAGTTTTTAGAAGAGTAAATAGTTATTTATTAAAGAATTACATATTTAAAGTAATGATCATCTGTAATTATGTAATTGGCTGAGGAAATATGAATTCAATATTACAAAACATTCATTAGACACTATTTTGAACAACATGAAATCCTGAAAATTATTTTCTGCAGATATACAGTCACTAACAATGCAAGGTTACATTTAATAAAACTTATATTTGAGCTTTATCTTGAAATCCAAACGTCAGGTTATTGAAACTGTTCAGATCGATGTCATTAAGAGATTTCGGAAAAAAGTTCATTTCTTTGAATTTACGAAGTAACATAAATTATTCTCAGGGCTCTTTTAGATGCCTTCTCCTATTTGTCCGATTATATCATCCTCGAATATCAATATCGGAACTCGGTAAGCGTGCCTCTTCAAATCTTCCAGGAACTCTATTAAAGTTGGATTCAGGTGTGTTTGTGCCGTACCAATTTCCAGGAACTTGATCACTGCCGGTATTTCCTCGTCGGCCATTATTCCTTCCAGGACCTCCTTCGAAGCCATTTACAGGTGCACGAGGTCCATTCCAGGGTCCAGGAGGTCTATTATTTCTTCTGGGAGTTTCTTCGTAGCCAGTTTCAGGGTCACGAGGTCCATCAAAGACCCCAGGATATGGTTGAGGTCCATAATTCCTTCCAGGAGCTTCAAGGCCAACTTCAGGTACTCTTTCGAATGGAAAATCGCCAATGTTGGAATAAGTTTGAGGTGATCGCCTAAACCTTCCTGGGACCGAACCGACACTAGATCCTACACCCCGTGCCATATTATACATACCAGGAATATTCGAGCCAGGTACAGGTGGTCTATTAAACCCATCAAAATTGGGACTTCTTGTATCTCCACCAAAGTTCGTGCCTGGCAAACGTCCACCTCCACCAGCTCCATAATCTCCCCTATATTGCCCGACTCCTGGCTCAATAGTAGAAGTACATACTAAGATTAATACTGTAAGTATCTGAAATCCAAATAATGGAAAAATTACAAAACATATTTAAATATTTGTATTCATAAATGTAATAATTAATCCTATACAAATAAAACTCTTATGGTCTGTAATTCTGTTAAATTCCCTAGGGATATGTTCTATCTTCTATATATATATATATATATATATATATATATATATATATATATATATATAAAGGAATGTTTGTCTGTATGTCCTTTATAGAATCGTAAACGGCTGAACCGAATTTTATGAAACTTGGTATGTATATTACTACTAAAACAGGTTAGGTTTCTGGCTATATTAATATTCTCTGAGACGAACATGAGTGGGGGTTATAAGGGAGGCCTGAAATTAAAAATGGCGATATTTCGTCTCCTATTGGTTTTTCGGCAAATTTAAATTAGCAAATTTTAAGGGTGGTGTGAAATATAAAATCGCGATATTTTGTAATCTATTCATTTTTCGGCAAACGTGCATATCACAAAAGTTGTTTGTTTTGTTATTTAAAGTAACTTTGGCCGCATAACGAAGTATAAATGAGGTACACACGAACAACTATAGAAGGGGTCAACAATATTATAGGACAAGAAAGACAACCGAAAACAACAAAACACGGTATTTTTGATTATAAGCTACATTAACATTTTTAGGAAAGAACAGGAGTGGGGGTTGTTAGGGAGGCATGAAATGAAAAATTGTCTTATTTCGTTTCCTATTGTTTTTTTTTGACGAACGTGCACATGACAAAAGATATTTAATTTGATATTTAGAGTAAATTTTATTATATACATCTTTATCGTAATTTAGTATTTTAGTTGGTGGCGTAGCAACGCGCGCAGCGTACAGCTAGTCCTTTATAATTTAATGGCTTTAATATTTAAATTCTTGACTAGAAATTGAAAAACAATTAAAGAATTTGAATAAACGTTTATGTGAGTGTGTTAATTATAACTCATAATTATTGTTCTTGGTTGAAGTATTATTATATTTGTATTATAAATGACAGGAAATCATCAGTTAGTATTCAATAACTGTAATTGAACAACTTCGAAGTTTTCTTCAATAGAGCGTCTTAATAGTTAAAGAAAAGAAAAAAATGTCCGTCACGCAAGGGCTGCATAAACTAAGCAGATTTCCCTTGTGAAGTTTAACAATAGATAAAGCTACATACCAGAAACACAACATCACCGCGAATATTAAGTGAATAAATACAAACGATGATAAGGAACCTCCAGACGGGAAGCACCTGAAACGTAAACAAACAGATGTGCCAACTTTCCACAGGAAAGAAAAACAATTACTGAAATGTATCAGAATATAACTTATTAACTTAATTGAAAACTACTTACTATATCTAGTACTGTAATTTGTAGTGGACCAGAGTAATTTTGGTCTCAATCAGTCAAATTTTAGTTGTCCAAGAACTTAAGAAGGGGGGGGGCGGTCACTATAACATATTTGCATTTATCTGGTATAATAAAGGCCTCTTGAAAACAATTAAAGCTTCGAATAATGTGGTTTATTACATAACTGAGTATTGTTTATGTGACATGAGTAGAAATGGGGGTCAAGTTCGTTAATGCCTAAAATGAGACCAGTGGGAGGGGGGGGGATTTCGAAAATTTGAAATATCTCCGTTACTATACGTCAGATCACAAACTTGTATAGAACCAATCTTGTTGCAAATTAAATTTGCTATAGATATTGTTATGTACATTTATTCTCTATCTTGAATATTAACCGTGATATTCGCATTTTTATTAAGTGTGTACGGATAGAGGACGAGATGAGATCGGCTAATCTCGGTACTATTCCCCCATCAAATTTTGGGGCAAAAGTGCCCCACATACATGGTTGATTGGCAAGATCTTTGTTTAGGGGGTAGTTAGAATAATATATTTATTCCTACATGTACACCTTGGTTGTACTTTATGGAAAATATTCCTTAAATATCTGAGTGTTTCTCATATCCGTACTTTGTCTAAATGAATATAATAAAAGCTATCCCATTTAAATCTTTCTAAGTATGCTGTAGGTAGACCTATTCTATTTTATAGTATATGTATTTGTAAATGTTTATATATTTTAGATATGTTTGTATTTGTGGAATATATTGGCTGCTGTCAGTCAGTAGTTTTGTCATATCGTAGGATATGTGAAGGTTTTTTCTTTGGATGCAGTCTCCGAAACATTTTTCATTGTTAAGAGAAATAGTCAGAGTTTTGAGACGATATATTCACGATTAATCTAGAAATTATAAACAAATTCCTTAAACCTACCTGACCACTCGGATTCATTGCTTCTCTCGTAGACGTTCCAATACAAGTGATAAAGGAAAATATCAGCACAGCTCTCTTTTATACCGACAAAGGAACAAGGTAAAAATGATGAGTGGATATTCCAAGGCCGATGAATTATTTCTTGCCGGCGAAATTACAGTCCATGGGGAGAGGATGATAATTGATCTTGTGCATCATGGGGATCTATTTGGGTTATTAGGGTATTTTTACATCGTGCCTGTGCCTCAATTTGCTTACAAATCGAAGAAGATTGAGGGGGAAACTAAGAAGTGCTAGTTCTACAGCTGTTCAGAAAGGCGGGAAGTGTCTGGCAGACAGATAGTTCGACGCGTCTGGTCATAATTCCCTTGACAGAAACTACATTGGAAAACAGTCCTTCTTCCAGATGCTGCGTAAACTAGGCAGATTTCCCGCTTACTGGAGTATTACAAGCTGATGATCTCATCTAACCATGTAATCAGTATAACTTCTCTCACAGAAAGCAGACAACGTAGACAGGAATTAAAAGGTCCGTCACGCAGAGGCTGCGTAAACTGAGCAGATTTCCCTCGTGAAGTTTAATAATAGATAAACCTACAAATTGCTAACACAACACCACCGTGATTATTAAATGAATAAATACAAACGATAATAAGAAATCTTTCCCCTCCCGGCGGGAAGCGTCTCAAATGCAAACAAACAGGTATTCCAACGGCTCGCCGGAAAGAATAACAATAGCTGAAACTATCAGAATATACCATATTAATTTTATGTACTATATCTAGTACTGTAATTTATAATGAATCAGAACAATTTTTATCTCAATCAATCAAATTTTAGTAGTCCAGGAATTTAAGACGTGGAGGGAGGGTAACAACAACATATTTGCATGTGCCTCGTATAATAAAGGTCTCTGGAAAAAAAAAAAAATTGGTATTTAAGCTTCAAATAATGTGGTTTATTATATAACAGAGTATTGTTTATGCAACACGAGTAGAAGTGGGAATTTGCTGATGGCTGAAAACTATAAAATCCAAATATCTATATTAATATTCAAGATAGAGAATAAATGTATATCACAATATTTATAGTAAATGTAATTTACAATATGACGTTTTTTATACACTTTTTCGATCCGACTTATAGTAACGGAGATATTTCAAATTTTAAAAATTCTTCAAATAGTGGAGATGGAAATATTTCTTTTCAAAAATGTGATATGAGTAGGAGTGGGGTTTTACTGAAGGTAAAACTAAAAAAAAGACTTTAAACTAATAAATTCAAATATCTTGGTTAATAATCAAGATTAAGAAAGGGGCTGGTTATACTAAGCAGATTTCCCACGTACGTCACGTTTTTGCATTTATCCCAAAAACTACAAGTTCAATGAGAACAATATTCGGTATTTAAGCGTCAAATAAAATGATTCATTACATAATAGAATATTGTTAATATGAGATAAATAGGAGTGGGCTTTACTGATGACCAAAAACTAAAAAATGCTAATATCTCAGTTAATACTCAAGATAGTAAAACAATGTACATAGAATATTTATAGAACATTACATTTGCAATAAGATTGGTTCTATACAATTTTTCGATCCGATGCAAAATAACGGAGATATTAAGAATTTTCGAAATTCTCCACCTCTAAACTCCCCCTCCCCTTGATCCCATTTCAGCCGTTAACGAACTTGATCTTTCTTTTTGTATAAAACGATTATATATCAAGGAACATCAGCACGAATGAGACGGATTTTTTCATTTCATGTCTTCCCTATGTTTCCTAAGCCTATTTGTCCCCATGAATATCTCCATTACCCTTAACCTATGTGTTATTAGACTTACGCACTAATTCACACATCTAGATTTTAATATTTGCTTGTGTACATATAAACTTCTCGTCTCGAGCTGTAGTTTTATGTTTATATCATTTTTATAATACGTTATAATACGACAAAAATGCAAATTAAAATGAGTATTTCGGAAAACGAAGATAAATTAAATTGGGAATGAAACAATGGGACTGCGGAGTTAATGGTAAAACTTTGATTGAAATTTGAGGCAACACTTATTAATTCGTGACCAATACGTAGTATGACAGAAATAAGGAAGGGATTCCCAACTTTCATTGCATTTCAGTTTCAGGAAATACCTGATGCGTGGTTCTGATGTCTGTTCCCAGCAAACTACTGGCTAAACTAATAGATGTGACACGGAAAGGGTTATTAAATTAAAGTATAGCTGAGTTCATAAGACGTGAGACAGTGGCTAGGATGCGCAGTAGCAAAGAAGGCTATTGCGCATGCTCCCGTTATCAGTCTGTTAACGACTCTCGTGAGCTACGGATATGTATCGGGCGCCCTGAAAACATTAGCCCTCAGTGTGTATGTAGTGTATAGCTTGAAGCTAAAATCTAACCCTATCTTGGTTATGTAGGAAGAAATGTCGATATAAATCCCTGCAAGGTCTTGCTCTAACCTCAAGCTAATACGTTGCAACAATTATTTTTGTTTTAAAAAAAAAGAAATCGGTTTTCGATACATGAATTTTAATATCGAAATACCGATTTATCGGGGGGGGGGGGGGAAATATAAGGTTATAAATTAGATATTTTCTGGGGGAAATATTGATATTTTTTCACCATTCCTAGTACCTGTCAATAAGTTGCCATTTAAATTTAAATTGACAGTGATAGTGACATACATTCAAGCGGCGATGATAATGATGAGCCCTTAAGCGGCATTGAGGAGATGGGGGTTGTCATTTGACCAATTTTAAAGCAATTATATATATATATATAGATATATATATATATATATATATAAAAGTTAACTTGTTATATTTTTATTTAACTTCTATTAATTTAGGTGGTAAATAAGTTATTTTGATATTTTTTGAAATGTAATTTTGGTAAGAAAATTATCTGTAGGTTTTTAAAAAGGTATTTGTAAGTTTTAAGTATCACAAATCATTGTGTAATTTATAAAAAAAAATGATCTTTACATTTTTAAAAATATATCTTTAAGTATTAAAAATAATTATCTGTAAGCTTATAATTTATCTTTAAGTTTCTAAACAAATATCCATAAGTTTTAAGTATAAATAATTTTCTGCAAGTTTAAAAAAAATTTAAATAATAATGTCAAAATATTATTTATGTAAACTATGCAAGTATATGTAATTCCACTAACTTTCTATTATCACTAATCAATAATAAATTACCTTTTTTGTGCATTAAATAAATTATTATTTTATTTTTTTATTAATGTTTTGATTTTTAATAATGTTTAATCAATGCTACTTCTCATTTTCTGCACTATATTTTTATATAAATTAGGAAAAGTAGAACATGTACTAGAGAAAAGGTTAGACTGCAAGTACTCAGTATCGATACTTAAAGGGTTGGAGCAAGTGTACGGCATGCTGGCAAATATGTTCAGCTTGGGTAGTACACGTCCTCTCATCCCCACCAAGCCTACCACCCATCCCCACCCCCATGCGCGGACTGTCTCATGTCTCATGAACTCAACTATACTATTTGCAATGAAGCAATTAAAACTGTTTCCAGGGAACAACTGTCCTGTTCGCTCTCATCATTCTTATAATAGAAAGTCCGCCACGCATGCGATGCGTAAATTAAGCAGATTTGCCGCGTCGTGGTATAACATACTCGTGATCTTATCTCGCCACATATTTTCTATTTTTATGTAAAACGTCCGTCACGCAGGGGCTTTTAAAGGCTGAATTGTAAACAAACAGGCAAGATAGACAAACAATTAATGAAATATATCTGAATATAACATATTAATTTTATTGAAAACAATTTACTAACGCTAATGCTGTAATTTCTAATGAATCAGAATCAGTTTTATCTCAATCACTCAAATTTTAGTAATCCAAAACAAAAGAAGGGGGAGGGGTAACAGAACGTATTTGCATATATCTCACAAAGTAAAACTTCAATGAAAACAATATTTAGTATTTAGGCTTCAATTAATATGTTTTAGCAGATTTCCCTTAAGGGAAATCAGCTATTGAGGTTGTACTCATGACGGAATTTTCGAAATTTTTCTTCAAATGTCCATCGATCCTACTTAGTAGATGACGAAAATGAGGTCCGTTCAAAACTGTGTATATATATTTGTCTGTTGCCGCTCTAGCGTTCGCAATTTTTGTTTAATCGTTACCAAACTCGATATTTAGTCGTTTTATGTAAAAAGAAAGATCAAGTTCGTTAAAGGCTGAAATCGGACTAGTGGGAGGGGGGTTTAGAGGGGGGAACTTTCGAAATATCTCCGTTACTATACGTCAGATAAAGGGTGGTGACCTGTAGATAACCCGTCCCGATTAGCCTAAGTTGCAAAAAGTGGACGTTAATAAATAAATAATAATAATAACTATACGTCAGATCGAAAAATTGCACAGAATCAATCTTATTGTACATTAAATTTACTATAAATATTGTTATATACACTTTTTCTCTAACTTGAATATTAACCGAGATATTTGCATTTTTATTAAATCTCAACGCCTAACGGACGAGAGTTATTTTCCCGTCAAAAGCAAGTTCGGCCGTTTCCTTGACTGGCTCGGCTCTCGTGAAATTTCTCTATTGTATTACTTCACGTGGGAAATCTGCTTAGTTTACGCAGCCCCTGAGTGACGGACTTTTTTTTTTATATAACAGAGCATTGTTTATGTAACACTAGTAGAAGTGGGAGCTTACTGTCAGAAGCTTACTGTAGGCTGAAAACGTAAACATTGAAATATCTCGGCTAATATTCAACATTGAGAATAAATGTATATAACAATATTTATAGTAAATTTAATCTGCAATAAGATTGACACTATACACTTTTTCGATCCGACTTATAGTAACGGAGATATTTCGAATTTTCAAAATTCTTCCCCTCTAAACCACCCCCCTTCTCCTGGTACGATTTCGGGCATTAACGAACTTGATCTTTCTTTTTTCATAAAATGCCTATATATAGTGTTTGGTAACGATTAAACAATAGTTACGGCCGCTAGAGCAGTAACCTCATTTTCGTCATCTACTAGGGAGGATCGATGAACATTCCAATGTATGTTGAGTGCATGTGAGTGAGCGAACGTGCGTAGGTGTCTTAATAGACATTATGTCTGAAATGGAATACACTAAAGTTCAATCAACAAAAGTCTGCGTTTCTGAAAAGATATATCTTCCACCATTATATTATATACATTACCAAACTGGATATATAAATTTTGCAGATCAGCAGTTCGTTGGTCGATATTTAACGATTTTCTTTTTTTTTTTGGGGGGGGGAGGATTAAACTTTTAAATGTTTGTGATCGGATTGAACTAGTCTTATTAATTAGCAGATTTTCCTTAAGGGAAATTAGCTATTGAGGTTGTACTCATGACGGAATTTTCGAAATTTTTCTTCAAATGTCCATCGATCCTACCCAGGAGATGACGAATGTGAGGTCCGTTATTGTATATATATATATATATATATATATATATATATATATATATATATATATATATATTTGTCTGTTACCGCTCTAGCGGTCGCAATTTTTGTTTAATCCTTACCAAACTTCATATTTAAGCGTTTTATGTAAAAAGAAAGATCAAGTTCGTTAACGGCTGAAATCGGACCAGTGGGAGGGGGGGGTTTAGAGGGGAGGATTTTCGAAAATTCGAAATATCTCCGTTACTATACGTCGGACTGAAAAATTATACAGAATCAATCTTATTAAAAATTAAATTTACTATAAATATTGTTATATACATTTATTCTCTATCTTGAATATTAACCGAGATATTTGCATTTTTCAGTTTTTTCAACCAAACCGCCACTTCTACTCATGTTACGTAAACAATACTCTGAAACATAATAAATCACATTATTGGAAGTTTAAATACCAAAAATTGTATTCAAGAGACCTTTATTATACGAGATACATGCAAATATGTACTGGTGACTCCCCCCCCCCCATCTTAAAGTTTTGGACTACTAAAATTTTATTGATTGAGATAACAATTATTCTGACTCATTATTAATTACAGTACTAGATATAGTAAATAGTTCTCAATAAAATTAATGTGTTATATTCTGATATATTTCAGTAATTGTTTTTCTTTCCGGTGTGAGGCGGGACCCGTTTGTTTACATTTCTAACCTAACGCTTCCTGTCGGCAGGTTATTGAAATTGGATGAAACATTTATTATTTCCGTTTGTATTTATTCACGGCGGTGTTGTGATACCAGTATGTAGATTTAGCTGTTATTAAACTTCACGAGGGAAATCTGCTTAGTTTACGCAGCTCCTGCCTGACGGACTTTTTACCATTTTAGTGGTCGTAATTTTCATTGATCAAACTCGATCTAGTTCGTTGATGGCTGAAACCGAAGCTGTGTGGAGGGGAATTATTGAAAATTAGAAATATCTCGGTTACTATATATGCACAGTCGAAATAAAATAGGTACTTGTGTATTATATCCACCACATTTTAGTTCCACTAGTTCCTCGCTAGAGTGCGCTACTGTTTGAAGTAGTACGATTCATTGCCCGCAAGGGAGGTTATACTTACCTTATAACCTTCTACGGAATTATAATGATAAATAAAAGAAAACACAATTTTTAAAAATAAAACATTTTATTCACATTTAGGCGGGGAATCTGTGGAAATACAATTTAAAATGCACTGAAATGTGTCTCCATTTCCTTTCTCATGGTGCTGTCGCCATATGAATCCTACCAAATATGATTCAAGGTGATGCCTGGCTGTCCCACGATGTTTTTTATTTCGCCACTTTGCACTTCCCCACATTCTCTCCATTGTCTGAGTATGTGCTCCAGAGTTGGGGTCAATAAAATTATATTTATGATTAACTTTCGCATGTTTGAACCCTTGGCTTTCTAATATATTCGTTTGGTAGCCTTTCCAGCAATCAGAATATATTGTGCTACCATCTGCTATATTCTGAATTATTTTCTCTAGAAAGGTAGAGGCATTTCTGTCAGGAACAGCCACGAGAAACGAATCTTTTGTCTCTCCACAAATTCCTCCAAACACCTACTGTTGGGGTAAAATCCGTCCACAATTATTATTTCTTCTAGTAAATAGACTCTCATCTATTGCAACTATGACAAAAGTGACAAAAGATAACCTCATTAGCCTGTGAGAGCGCTAGCGTCGCACTTCAGTAGGCATCCTAGCGTGGAACTAAAATGTGGTGGATATAATACACAAGTACCATAAAATAGGATACAAACAATAAAATGTTGTTTGAATTTTAATTTTACACAACTGTTGTAAAATAGTCCCCCTCCTCTATTTCGTTTATTAAGTGTATTTTTTGTTTTCAGTTTCAGTATGTCCACACTTATAATCTTCTTACGAGATAAAAAGGGAATTTATGTTGAGATGAGATGAGCTGTATGTCATGCCAGCTCGTGGGAAATTTACTTATTTTACGCTGCCCCTAAGTGATAGGCTTATAAATAAATTCACTTTATCCTGATTATTATCAAAAATTCGGTTATTAGTTTCAATTCTATTACTAGTAAATAAGTATTATAACGATTTTCATTGTTTGCTTATCTTCTCTAAGACAAGCCAGATTATTTATCTATACCTTACCTTACATTATTATATTATATGTACCTTGATCTATTCCTGAGTAGCTGCATATTTTTATCAGCTGGTCAAAGATCATTTTCCCCCTCTCAACTAGACCCTGCCTAATCCCAGACTAATTCTCTTTGTTGCCAGCCTTGGACTTGTACACACCTTCTGATTGATTAACAGCACAAATATTTTACAGGACTTGATTGTTATTCGATTACTTTTAAGTGTTTGGACAAATTGAATAGAATTATTGAACGTCTATACTAATGATTATATGTCTAGGAGTGAAAAGAAAACACTGATTAAGTGAGGAAGACTCATTTACCTTATGTTACCTTAAATTTCACTCGCCCTTTTGAAGTATTAAGAAAGTGTATATCCAGTGCAATTAGGGTCCGTAGGATTAAATAGATATATTTACTTAAACGTATTACATTTTGTAATAAAATGAGCAAAAGAAAGTAAAGTGAGATCAATTTATAAGAGTACTATACTCCTTGTGTGAGGGAGTTCAAATAACAAATATACATCTGCATAGTGTTTTAGTATATATTACAGTCTCTATTTTATGTCCCATTATATTTTTTGGCATCAAATTTCAAATCTTCAGATCTGTATTGTCATTAAGGGTGATTCCAGTTATTTTAGCAGATTTTCCTTAGGGGAAATCAGCTATTCATGATGAGATTTGCGAAAACTTTCTTCAAATGTCCCTCTATGCTACCATATATATATATATATATATATATATATATATATATATATATATATATATATATATATAGTGTCTCTGGTGGTCGCAATGTTTGTTTGATCGTTACCAAGCTCGATAGTCAAACGTTTTATGTAAAACTAAAGATAATGTTCATTAATGCCTAACATCGGACCAGTAGGACGGAGATTTTGAAAATTCGAAATATCTCCGTTATTCTGATCGAAGAATTGCATAGGACCAATCTTATTACAAATGTACAATAATTTCCTATAAATGTTATTATATACATTTATTGTTTATCTCAATTATTAAATGAGGTATTTGCTTCTTTTATATTTTAAGCCTCATATATATATATATATATATATATATATATATATATATATGAGTGTGTATTTTTATACATCTGGTTTCTAAAACTCTAGTGGTCATCATTTTTCATTGATTGTTAGCAAACTAGATGTTTAAATGTTTCATGTAAAACTGAAGATCATGTTTTATTGCAGCTGAAATCATGCCAGGAGAGGGGTTTAGAAGGGGACAGCAACAAAATTACCTTAACTATTATGAGTCAAAAACAATATTATTGCAAATTTAATTTCTTACGGTTTTTGTTCTATACTTTTTTTCCCCGTTAACTCTAATATTAATCGAGATATAGGCATTTTTTAGTTTTCAGAACTCAGTTTACCTACACTTCTACTCATCTCATATAAGCAATAGCCAATTTATATAACAAAATACCTTATTTAAAGTCTAAATTTGGTGCATTTGTTTTATTGGACAAGGAGGACGGATTAGAGAAAGGATTAATTATGAGTGAGACATGAGCATGACCAATCTTGATAAAAATTTAATGTTACAATTGTTGTTCCATATATATTTTTCTGTAACTCGAATATTCAACGAGAAATTTGCATTTTTTTTTAGTTTTCTTCAGAAAGCTCCCTCTCCTACTCATGCGATTCCACTTTGAACATACCTAGCTAAAATGTCATGTCGATGTTCTAATGAGAAGGGCAATGAATAATGGTCTAAAAATATAGGCTGCTAATTCGTGTGATATAAGAACATTAATCAGTCTGATAATAAGAGATTTTACATTTTCCTCTATGACAAAAATTCTTCAATTAATTAAATCCTACTAGATTAAATAATGTTGATCTAGTTTTACTAAAAAAATTAACTGCACTTCAAACAAGTCTATTATAGTGCAGTTATTAAAATATAACTCGGAGGTTTAAGCTCAATTCTTACTGAGGTTGAAACTGTTTATGAGAAAAGTTGACATTGTTTTAAAAAAAATTCACCACAGACCAAATAGTTTTATTATACATTAACAGATATTGGTTTCCTGTTCCGTGTTTTGATTTTAATACTGTCCATCCATTTTGAAAAACTCGATCTTATATGTCCACTTCCATTTTGTTCAATAAGATTTTCGATATCAAAACCTAAAATGTAAAAAGCAAATGTTAATAATTTGAATCTACTTTACTAAAACTTTAAAAACATTGCAAACATTATGATTGTATTCCTCTTAGTACGTAACCTAAAAGGAAACAAATAAACCCAGTATATAGTCAAAGATATCAACTTTAATCATATACTTCACTAAGGCATTTATAAGTCATCACATTAAAATTAAAGAAAGAAACATGTGGTATTTACATGAATTAATATACAATTTATATTAATAGAATTGTCTTGAGGTGAAGATATTGCTTGGTCACAAGGAATAGTTGGTCCAAACAAGTTTCTTGTGAATGGGCTCTGACGTTGGAGGGAGTGTTCTGAAAGCACTCTGCTTCTAAGAATAATTATTTTTAAAGGAACAAGGACTTTGAAGGAGATTTCAATTAAGGGAAATCAGCTATTGACTTGTACTTATTATGCTGTAAGAAATCGCATAATTGGTCCTACCCAGGAGATGACAAAAATGAGGTGCATTTAAAACCATGTGTATATATATATATATATATATATATATATATATATATATATATATATGTTTGTATTTATATATTTGTCAGTTAACTCTTGCAACCACAATTTTTGTTTATCGTCACCAAGCTCAATATTTAAACATTTTATGCAAAACTAAAGATCAGTAAATTGCTGAATGTTAAAGTTTGTTAATGGCAGAAATCAGACAAAAGGTAGGAAGGGGGGGGGTGGTGGTTTAGAGGGAAAATTTTGAAAATGTGAACTATCTCTGTTATTTTACGTTGGATTGAAAAATTCCGTGGGGTCAATGCTGTTGAAAATTTCATTGCCTATAAATGGTGTTATGTACATTTTTTCTCTATCTGGGAGATTAACTGAGTATTTCATTTTTTAGTTTTCAGCCTTCAGTAAACCCTCACTCCTACTCATGTCATATCAATAATAAGCTGTTATATCATTAAACACTATATTCAAAGCTTAAATACCAAATATTGTTTTCATTGAACTTTGTTGAAATAGCAAATATTTTCGATGTGTTACTGTTCATCCGATTTTCACTTTAAGAACCTCAGTTAATAAATATCTCATGGCCATCTTGCTTTTAGCAGATTTCCCTTAAGGGAAATCAGCTATTGAGGTTGTACTCATGACGGAATTTTCGACATTTTTCTTCAAATGTCCATCGATCCTACCTAGTAGATGACGAAAATGAGGTCCGTTCAAAACTGTATATATATCTATCTATCTATCTATCTATCTATCTATCTATCTATCTATCTATCTATATATATATATATATATATATATATATATATATATATATATATTTGTCTGTTACCGCTCTAGCGGTCGCAATTTTTGTTTGATCCTTACCAAACTTCATATTTAAGCGTTTTATGTAAAACGAAAGATCAAGTTCGTTAACGGCTGAAATCGGACCAGTGGGAGGGGGGGTTTAGAGGGGAGGGGATTTTCGAAAATTCGAAATACCTCCGTTACTATACGTCGGATCGAAAAATTGTATAGAACCAATCTTATTGCAAATTAAATTTACTATAAATATCGTTATATACACTTATTCTCTATCTTGAATATTAACCGAGATATTTGCATTTGTATTCTGCGTGTGGTCACCAGTAGGCTATGTTCGGACTTTCCGCCGAGAGCTCTGGTGGCCGTTTCCATAACTATTCGTCCCTCGTGAATAGGTATAGAGGTTAGGTTAACTGTTTTTTGGGACTAGAAACTACTGGGTTATAACGCCCTAAATAATGTTTTAGGTTTAGAGGTTTCTTACTACTACAGTTGTTATTAGGCAGATTTCTCTATTGTAAAACTTCACGTGGGAAATCTGCTTAGTTTACGCAGCCCCTGCGGACTTTTTAATTCCTGTTTTATATTCTTTTCAACAGATCATTACTAGATTAGATACATACAATTCCTTGTGCTATAACATCATCAATTCATATGGTATTTTCCTAATGCAAACGTTTTTATTTGATCTATACTGTATTTGATATTTAAGTGCTTCACTCAACACTAAATATTATATTCATTAATGGCTAAAGTCAGACCTGGAATAGAGGGGTTTAGAGAGGAAATTGGAAAATTAAAAATATCTCCATTATTATGAATCGGATCCAAAAATTGTATATAGCCAATTATGTTAAACAGTTGATGGTCTACAATTCTTATTAGGCAAGTTATTCTTAGTTTTTAGTCTTCAGAAAAAATTCCTCTTCTACTGATTGGATTTAGTTTTTGAAATTTAGAATATATGTGATATGAGATCAGTAGTGTGTCTTACCAGTAATTGGGGAAATCTGCTTAGTACACTTAGTTACACGGCCCCTGCGGGGCAGACTTTTGTCAAGTGTTACCTGTGAGGAGCTTCCTTTACCAACCAGTATCTCAAAAACTAATATAACAAATTTTTCAGAGTATTATATGAAAAAAAAACTCATAGACTTAGGTGCTTGTATGGTAACTGAGTTAATACTAAAAATTCTGTCAAGCAGGTGCAACTAAGCAGATTTCTCACCAGGTAGTATATAATGCTCTGATGATCTCTACTCATTGTCTATTCTCTATTTCTCCCATGATAAGAAGTCTATGTATATAGGAATCGAAAATCTAGCTGGATATGAGATGTTTAGTGAGTCATTAACTCAATTTGAAAACCTCTTGAATAGGAGGGGGTGGGGTTATTACTGAAGGCAGATTACTAAAATTTGCAAACATCTCTGCTAATATCAGATTCAGAAAACAATGTATAGAACAATATTTATTGGAAATTAAATTTGTAAAAATAGAATTTTTCAGTCGTTCTCATAATAAGCTAATTTAAATTAATTAGCTGTTGAATAAATATTCATATATTTTACTGTTGTAAATGTAATAAACTAGGTATGTTTAAACTAGTATGATGATATGATCCCCCTGCCCCAATATTGCCAACCTATATTTCAAAATTTATGTTGATAAATTGGTGACTGTGCTGTTCAACTCCCACTCCTTTCAAAAATATACCTTCTTTATGCAAATCCATGCCAATATTGTTGACACATTAACTAAGCAATTCCTCATTAGACAATTAATGGGTTCTAAAGATAAGAATAAATAATACTACAATAGAACTTATAATTTAAAGATAACTGTTCAGTGTATGTCACCATTTTGCAATATGTATATACCTATATATATATATATTTATTATTTCGGAATCTATGTTACATTTCACTTGATCATATAAATATATATTTTATACATATAAAATAATCATTTTTAATATCCTTTCTTAATTCTCTTGAAATGGTATTGCTTGCTTTCGATATATGGCTATCAGAATAATAATTACAGTTTCATTCATTTCAAGTTATCTTATATATAAAAATGAATGTCCTTTATAGAATCGTAAACGGCTGAACCGAATTTTATGAAACTAAATGAACCTTTAATGAAACTTCAACTAACCTTTAACTAAATGAAACTTTAATACACTTTGCTTAGCTTAACAGCCATTGTAAGGTAGAATGAAGACCAGAGTATCTCATGCCCCCCCCCTCTTTCCCACGCATTAATTAATCAGAAACGTCAGTTTCTCCTTAAATTGTATTTAATACTTTTTTTAATTGATATAGGAAAATTAATACAACAAACGCTTTTGTATTGTGAAGAAAATGTATTAAGAGTTATTAACATAAGTTAATGTAAACGAAACTGATATCTTAAAGAAGTGGGATGTTTGTTGACAACAGTGAGTGTAGGGAGGAGAGGTGGGAGACTTCCTTTCTGCCCTCTCTCTGCTAACTTTATATTTCAGTGAGTTGTTTAAGCTATTTAATTAATTAATTATTTTAATCTATCGATTAATTATTTTAATAGATTATCGTATTAACTATATGGATAATATGGTTGATACAATAATCTATTATTATGTTATAAATAAAAACAAATACATGCACAGGAAATGGGTAGTATAAAAATATTGTGTATTTTTTCGAATTAAGTACATAAAAAAATGCTGTTATTATTAACATATCCCCAGCACACCAGACTCGGGTGTAAATCCTACGCATTGAGACAAGAAAATATAAAAATATTGTACAAAGTAAAGCCCCCCAAAAAAATACCATCACCATTCAGCCTCAAATGATTTCCTGGGCGAAGCCGGGTAACTTAACTAGTGTTCTATAAATATTGTTCGAAGCACTTTTATTTAACTAAATTACTAAGTGTGTTACTCATATTTTTTTTGTGTTCAGCCTTCAGTTGACCCTCTATAGTGTAGACATTCCTGCACAAACAATTTTCACTTAAAGCAATTGTATCAAAAATCATTTAAAGGAGCAACATTATCTTATTTCCTGTTTAAATTTCAAGTTCTGTCTACTTAAGCTGATTATTATTGGTAACATTGAGATTAGAATGTTAGATAATGTCATCAGCACTCCAGTACATTGGAAATCTGTTTTGCTTCTGCGGGTCTAGCAGGATTGACTTTTAAGATTTGCTTCAAACACTTACTGTGCGATTTAATGCCTATTAGCTAAGAAAGGAGTAATTGCTAAATGTGGTCTAACATAATTTTGGTTTGGGCGACGGGCTATATGATTTTCTAAGTTTTTATCTACAACAAAACATTTCTAAGTTTTCCTAATTGAGCAGCTTTAAGTATTTGTAGAAACAGAAAATGGTATACTTATAGGAGTTTTCTTTGAAAAAGAAAAAAAAAAAATCTTAAAATAATGAATGCACATTTTCTGGCATGATTAACAAAAGGTGAAATTGTTGTAATGGCTAACTCATAATCAAACACACAAATATTTTAGAGACCTTATTGCAATGATCTTTTACATGATCGTTGCATATAAAGTTTAAAGGTGTGATATTTATTACCAATATCGCTGGCTTTTCTGTAAGACTGTGTGGGAGAGTCTGGATGGCCTTTAGAAAAACTTCCTACGGAGAACACTTCTGATTGAGCAATGCTTTCTGTATCAGACTTGAATTCTGCTCTGATCCGATCAAGTGCTGCAATTACATAGGATGTTAAAACATATTTCTTAATTGAATTATACATTTTATATTTTTAGAACAATTGTTAAGCGGGTATGTTTAACATTCAAATTACCTCTTTGACATCAAAGGCATTTGGAGGTTGTTACAATAATTTTAGAGATAAGTATGTACACTCTTGCTCTGATGTGAAAACAGTTAAAATTGAGTTTTACATTAATTGTACAAAGATTACAGTAATACAAATACCAAATATTTCTCCTAAATTGTATTAATCACTCCAAAATCAAATGCCCCACTTCCATTCATTTCTAATAAATTATTTTTTTTTTTACTTTAAAAAAAAAGTGGATATCTATTCTGCCATTCTTAGGAAGGATGATTTAAGTCTATGCCTGATGTTGCAACCAACGGTTTCTGTTTGTAATTACTCTTTTCATATTAAGGTACTCGCCAAAATCCATGATGTAAATGGTGCCTTTGGAAAATGTCTTGCCTCTTCCCTTATACCCACTAATCTTACCTTCAAATACATTTGTAATAAAACCATTGTACTATACAATGTTTATATATATATATATATATATATATATATATATATATATATATGCTCTAGCAGTTCCGATTTTTGTTTGATCATTGCCAAACTTGATATTTAATCGTTTTATGTAAAAAAAAAGATCAAGTTCGTTAATGGTTAAAATTGGACCGGTTGGAGGGGGCGGGGTTTAGAGGGGGATTTTCAAAAATTCGTCATATCTCTGTTACTATACGCCGGATCGAAAAAGTGCGTAGAACCAATCTTTTGCAAATTAAATTTAAATATTGTTATCTATAAATATTGTTATATACATTTATTCTCTATCTTGAATATTAACCGAGATATTTGCATTTTTATTAAGTGTGTGTAGATAATGGAGAGATGAGATTGGCTATATTCTCGTCTAAGATTCTGGATTAGTTCGGCTGTTTTCGAAACTGTGAAATTAGTTTAGAGTCGTATAACCTTTTACTTTGTGAGATATATGCAAATACTTCTGTTCATCCCCCTCCCCATTCTTTATTTCTTGGACTACTAAAATTTGAGTTATTAAAATATAAATTATTCTGATTCATTATAAATTGCAGTATATAATAAATAGTTTGCAAAAAAGTTAATGTGTTATATTCAGATATATATCAGTAATTGTTTTTATTTTCCGGTGAAGAATGTGTCCATCTATCTGTTCAGCTCTGAGTGGTTGGCAGACCTATTTGTTTACAATTCAGAAGCCGTTTCCATTGGGAGCTTATTAAAATTAACTGATAGATTTATCATTACCGTTTGTATTTAATCACCGTGGTTTTAAGTGTTACTAGCATGCAGATTTCTCTATTGTAAAACGTCACATGGGAAATCTGCTTAGTTTAAGCAGCCCCTGCGTGAAGGACTATTTTAAAAAGTTAAATCTGAATAACATGTGCTTATAACATTAAACTAAGTTCAGAAAAACTTTGAAACCCTGAAAAAAAGAAGAACACTTCTCAACAAAAGCCAGTTATGCCAGATAATTGCCCATTAAAGCAATTATGCCACAGAGTTTACACTAGTACTTTCATTATTTATCTTATCTACCTATCAATATAAAGTTAAAGTGAGGGAATGTAAAATATCTAATTTATCAAATGAGACCCATTTTTAATATATACACATATATTTATACCTACTATATACATATAATTTGGGCATAAAAACACATACACATGTACGGCCACACACACGTGCGTATAATATGTTCACTATGATCTTTGTTTGCTTTCATGAATGAATAAATATTTTTTATTTTATTTAAATGAGTGCACTTTACAAAATATTACCTTTCTTCAAGTCCATCTCATCCATTTCACCATTTTGAATCAATCGTAACTGCTTTCTGAATTTCCTTGTCAGTTTCTTTCTGATATAATCAGCTTCGATTTCTTGTTTTGTTCTAGGAATTCTGAATCGGCAACAACAGCAGATACAAATCACTGTTTAATGAAAACATATATTAAATTAGTTTTGTGGATTTATAGAATCGTACCTCTGTACCTCTCCTAATTAAAATTTGTCAAAGATGACATCCTCTAATATCTGAGATAATGAAAGGGGAACGGGAGGAGAGGGAGAGGTCACCTTGAAAAAGTTCCTGTGTTGCCTTTGTCTTAAGGGTTATACAGTGCTACTACAGTACTTGGATAGAACCATAATTGTAACTTATTTTGAGAATTCTTATAACTTTTGGTCTCATACAAAGATCATTTAACTTAATCCATAATTTAGAATGCGACACTGAATAATCAAAAGTCCTCTAAAAATCAATGAATACAGAAAAAACCAAACTCGAGTCCAACCTCAGGTGCAGTTGTAATGCTTATGTAAATATGTAGCTAGGCAGTCTCTTCCGTTTCTGAATCCTGCTTGACATTCCTGCCAGAATTTTAATTTATTCATCTCAATTAAGAATTCTATTTAATAAAATTTGAGTAAATATTTTTAACAAAGAGTTAGTAATGCTTCAATAAATTGATGCTGTCATATATGTTAATATTGGACCACTCCCTAGGTGTGACCTCTTTTTCTAATATTTCATTAAAGAGTACTTCCGGACCAGTGGGAGGGGGGGGGTTTAGAGGGTGATAGACAAAACAGTCTGTTAAATTTTGATAGAATCAGAAGATATCTGAAAAGTTGAGTTCTCTTCTATAGAAGAAGCTAAGCTTTAAATCATTTCTTTTTTATACATGCTAGTATAAAAAAGTGGGCAAACAACCCCAAAAACAATGTTAGTTGTGACTAACATGTAATAAGTTTACAACCTATGAGGAAACGAAAACATCTATATGATGAAATAATTATTCTAGTAACTGATTTGTTTATAAACAAAATATTAAAATCTAAATCTCATGGTGTTGAGGAGCCATTTATCTCAACATCCTCATGATATGAATTTAAATGTTCATAGTTAAACGACACTTGATTTTTTCTGTAGTGATTTAATACAGTTTTGTAAGTTCATCTGATATCTAATTTAATTGATGATTTCGTAAATCATTTTAGTGTTTAATAAATATAAACATAAAACTAAATTCAAAACAATAATGTAAAACAATATTATTGCAAAACACTTTATTAAAGAAGTGATAGATTTTCTTACCAATTGAGAGAAAACCAGAGAAGAACATTAATATGACGTGCCACCTTCTGAAATTCCATAAATCCTGTTCAAGCCAGTCATTTAGCTCTTGAGTTGTATCTAGATCTGATGATTCTGTTACTGATTCAATCGAGCTTAAAAAAATATACCAGGAGTATTTAAAGAATCCATGAATAATAACAAAAAAAAAAGGTGCAACATAAATTTTGTTTTGTTTGTATGTGTAGCTGTCCGACTTCTTTATTTCTTAGCTTTAGTATCCTATATATATATATATATATATATATATATATATATATATATATATATATATATATATATATACAAATATAAAATGTTTTTGGAATGCTTTTAAGATCAAGAATTAAGTCAGGTACAATATATTGTAGTAATAAAGAATCTAGTGTAAAACTGATTAATAAAAGACAGCATTTCGCCTTTCAAAAATGTTATGAAAATGCGAAATAAATATTTAACACTGGCAATGTTAACAAGGTAGTTTACACAACTTTTAAGTAACCAACTAGAGCATCAGCTATTATTAAAGGAATAGCTGTTAACAAATATTTTATTTTTATTTTAGATAAGTAAAATAATAATATTCATTTTGCAGATACTTTTTTATTATTTAGTTTTTGTTTTTTTTAACACTAAGAGACTGCCTCACTTCTAGGCTATCGGCAAAATCTATTTTTATGGATCATATTTCTGAACTAAATGGACCCCTAAGCATTTAGGACTTTATTTATAAGTATTGTGGAATAAATAATCATTGTACTTCTAATATTTTAGACATAAGTTCATACAGAAATATTGTTGTTATTATAATAATAATTTAACATTTAAAGAAATGTATAAAATATATCTCCAGAGGATTACATAATTAAAAATTAACATTCAATTATAAATTGTAGTTCATATTATTGGGGGAAATATAAAAATAAAACTCCGAACATAAATTAAATCTTATTTTGCTTTATTTAGTTAATCAGAATTTCCATGCCTCAAACCTTAAAGAATCAATTAAATATATATATATATTATTTATTTTTATTTGTTTCCTTCCTATAGTAACCCTATAAGAAGGCCATTTATTGTTTCTGCATGTCCCATGCAAAATAGCATATCGCATATATATATATATATATATATATATATATATATATCTTAGTGACTTTGTTTTAATAACTTCTTTAAGAGCAAGCAAAAATAATTTATTCTTTAATAAAATGGTTTACTTTGGTATTTTATGTTTTAATAGTTGTGAGATTAGTCAATGTAGAATATTAGTAAAAAATTATTTTAAATCATAAAACATGTCCTTTAAGGAAATGATCTTTTTTTGTCAATGAACTGCGTTTAATTACAATGAAGCCTTAGAATTTTCTTACTAACCGCAAAATATTATCTAAATATATACTCATTATAATATGAAACGAAATACATACCATTGAGCCATGACTGTATGGAAGGACTTTAATAAACGGTGCCAATGTGTAAGGGCTCTCCAGCCTAATAGGTGGGCGTTGTCATGTTCACCACACCCTCTACAAAGCACTCCTTTCCATTAATCTAATGAACTTAGGTCTAGTCACTAATGCACCATTCTCACCCTCCATTCAATATTAACAAGAAATTACTACATTACTCCAGACAGGCTCTATTCTTAATTAATTCATTTACTTAAGCCGGTTCATTTAAGGTACTAAATTATTATTCAAAAGAATTACGTATGCTTTCTCTAGGTTATTTATATTTCTGTTAGAAGTTGCTGTACTAATTAAATTAAATTATTTAAAAATAAATTCATAAAATATTGAACTTTACCCTAATATTTCTTCAGGATTTTGGAGAGAAGATCAATATTAAAAAAAATCATAAATAAATATCGATTAAATTCAGGATTTCTTATTTTGTTTAAATCCAAGTATGTCATTTCTTTTGTATCAGCTTATTTCAGTATTTATTAATATGTGATTTTTTGCACACATATTTCACATAATTTATTATTTTGTCTGACTCTAAACTCATTAATTAAGAACTCTTAAATCATTAATAAAGAGTTCAAGCATTAATAAATGTTCATAGTTTCTATTTAACTACTTGAGCTGGAAATATCTTGGAAAGTGAGCAGATAATAAGTATAAGAAAAGATTTCTTATTCATTTAACAATGATTATAATTTTAGCAAGACATTCTCTATTGTATGAGTTATTTTTCAAACTAGTAAGACAAATATTTGCTAAATGGAAAATTAAGTAAATACCCTTCGTCTAACAGAACAAAATGTAATTGTGATTTTTTGATGTAATACATTGAACGAAGCAGATTGGAATTTCATTTTATCCTAAAACTAAAATTATGTTTATGTTTTATTTTGATATTTGAGTATTGTGAGATTTAAGTACATTATTATGGTATAAATATAATTTAAAATTTTTACCTGGAAGAGTTATTCTTAGTCCAAATTGATTCTTAATACACGGCTGTTATTTGCTTACTTTTAAAATTCATTACTCTTGTTTGAAATAACATATCTTCAGTATGAAATCAATGGACAATTTAAATTCTTTGACTTTTGTACTAAAATCTAACATTTTTGATACTGGTGTTTAAATTAAGCCCACTTGTTTCATCTGCAGGCTACACCTGGTAAATGTTCTCATGAGTCAGGTAATTCTGATTTCCTCGTGAACAGAACCCACAACACCAGACTATGGATTTGGAAATATTTTAGACAATTATTCTTCTGTTACAGAAGCGCCATTTTCTGTCACTGCCAAATCAGTTATGCCGGTTCTAATTCAGTTTCGGCCTAATGCTGAGTACAACTTTTATGTATCACTGTATTACAAGTAGTACTTATCCACATTGCGCCCATCTTTGTTTAAAAGGTGCCTTATTTAGGCTTTGAAAATTAATTTTTTGCTTCGAAAAATGTTTGAAAGTGCAAGTATTGAAATGTACAGGCGTTAGATACTTTGTTGCTTTGCCCTCTTTCTTTGTGGTGCTTTTATGGTTCTTAAATGTTTAGATTAACTATACAAAAATCTACAGTTGATGAATACCAACACATACTCATTATGAGCTAAGATATACCGACCTTGATGGTGTCCTGAGGATATATATTCGGACTTACATTTTGAAGATTTTTTTCATATTATTTTAAAACTTGTATTGTACTCTATTAAGTAAAGAAAGATTATTATTATTTATTAACGTCCACTTTTTGCAACTTAGGCTAATCGGGACGGGTTATCTACAGGTTACCACCCTTTTCTAGCCAGGGTGGGATTTTAGGACGTTATTTAATGAATTTCGTCACTAAATAATTTCCTTTGCCCAGGCAAGAATCGAACTCGCCACTCTAGGTTTACCATGTGAGATAAAGGTCAACGCTTTAACTCGCATGGCTAACCTGAGCCCCTAAAGAAAGATTATAATTCTAGTAGTAGTAGTAAAATAAGATAACTTTTATATCATAATGTCACTAAAGAATATTACAGAAAAAACTGAAATACAAAATTACATTTTGAACAATTTTTATTTTTTTATTAGAAAATATTGGCTACAATTGTAATAAAAAAGTTGGCTATTTTTAAAAGAGAGAGAGTAAAATCATGTCACTAAAGAATGCTATGACATTCTTCATTTTATAAAATGTTTTTATAGAAGATTGATTATAAAAAGAAATAAGAAGAATTATATTTATAATAACTGCTGTTAAGAAGAGTAAAATCGTGTCACTAAAAACTATCACAACATTTTTATAGAAAAATGAAAATAAATGATCACTTTTGATATTACTATTTTTATACTTTTTTTAATAAATAATGGCCATAATTGGACTAAAATAGTTTTCTGCTGTTCACAGAAGAGTAACATCATATCACTGAAAAATACCATAAAACATTTTCATAGAAACTAATAATCTGAAGTTAAAGTTTGGTGACATCTCTGATTGGTTCTAAATCATCAGAAATAATTGAACGTATTACATTAATACACAGAATAAGTACATTTCTTGAAGGGAGTTTAATCAATCACATAATTTTTAAATTAATCAAAATATCCATTGTATGACTATTTGTTTGTTGTTAAATGGCCATTTTTTGTTGTAATTTTAATGGAATATCAGGATATTTAACACTCTGGAACTTTTATGTAACATTTGCTTGCATAAATTTTGTACTTTTAATTTTAATTGTGTAATTTTTAATAAAATAATGTGTTTTTTTTACTACAGTTAGTAGTAATGTTTTGATATTCGTTTAGATATGAAAATCTAAAAAAACAAATATATTTAAATTATTCAGTAGCAGGTCTTTTATTTCATTTATCCTTTATTGGGTCTGATAACAGTACTTTTTATGCTGTAACGTCCAGTTGATATGCTGGAAAAGTTTTATTTTTAGGGTCTTCTGCTTTTCTGTTGCCTTTATTTTAATGATTGAATCCAATTGTGATTTTTCCTTAGTTATCTTCTCTTCATGTAAAATTTGTCTCTCTATTGGAACTAGCAATACTTTTCTTGAATTTCTGAAAGGTTAGCAAGAAAAAATAATAATAAAAATGTTATATAAAAAAACAGCAACAATTCCACTAATGTGCAAATAATGTTAGATGAAAATTGAATAATTTTATGTAAACCAAAAAACTAAATAGTAGCTAAATATAAATAGCCATAATTTTGTATTAAAAATTACTCTGAAAAATATATGGTGTGCTCATTTTAGCTGTTCAAATTCTGTGGGTTTTTAGAAAATCCAATACTGATCAAAAATACCCACGGAAATTTAAATTTGAGGTGTAATATTAAAAAAAAAAAAAAAAAAAAAGTAAGAATGCATTTTCCTCAGGTTTTTATTTAATTTTTATATCATTAAAGTGATGGTTTAAATAATTTTTGAATGATGCTTATGAATCTTACTTGATTAAATTGCAATTTGTACTAATAATGAGTTTGACACCTATTATTAGAAATAATCAGTTGAATCATTCTGAAAAAGATTCTTCTACTTACTATTTTAATCTGTAGTTTTCATGGTTTAAATCTTACTAAATATAAAATTTTCTTCTTTACGTTAATGATGTTTAGCAACCTCTCACATAGAGCCAAATTGAATTAAGTAATATATTCAAACATATGGAACCAACGTTTTGGGGAAATCTGATGTGCCTTAAAATTTTTATTTTATAAATACTTTAAACCCTTCCAAGAACAATATATACAAAGAATAATATATTCCTCCTTGAGCCTGATACTAAATTTAGTAATTGACTAGTTTTAGATGGTGAATAGTTTTTCTTTTTTCATCTTAACATGTGATACAAAACCTAAAAATAATGTATAGTCTCCTCTTTTTATGCCCATATTTCATTAAAGATGCATTTACAAAAATTTTCAAATAGGATATTTTTGCATCAATATTGGATTTTATCTCAGACCTCAATTTTGATAGGCTAATTTAGCAAAGCTCTGTATAATGAATTTATAGAACGATCTGGCGAGTTGAGAATACAGTAGTGTTTTGAACTTGTATTTCCTAATTACTTGTTATAATTAGTATAAAATATTTGTTACAGATATAAGCAATGAATGTTGTGATTAAAGAAGTTGAATGTATGTAGCTGGAGATGATGAATTGAGTGGTGGTGTGTGTGGAGTTGTTTCTCTTTGATACCATAGTGTTCGACAGGAGTTTAGAGTAGATTGCGATAGAATCCAATTGGTGGCGGAGTAATGAGTAATAAGACCTGTAAATGTCATATACACACATACATGAATAGTTTTGAGTTTTTGAAACAATGTTAAGTATAATTTTTTTGATTCACAAAAGATGGCCCGGGTCATACCGCATCTAAGTTTAATTTTTTGTGTGAATCATGTTGAGAATTTATTTCTGAAAACAAAAATCAAAGAAATTTTTTTTTTTTTTTAATTTGAAATGACATACATATATGGCAGCGTCAATTGGATAGAGAGGGCGCCCTTTCTTCTTGCTTTCTTCACGTACAGTTTCCGCATATTTCAAAAACTCTTTATCATTAAGCTTCCAGAGCTCTTGAGATCTTTGACAAGCTTCAAGTTCTATTTGTTTTTCTTTCATTCTCATTTCAATGCCAGACTCCTGTAAGGAGAGAAGTAAATGTATGTTTGAATTGTTCATTCAGTGGGTCACAAAGTAGACTAAACTTATTAAACCTAAGCTATTATTTTACATGTTTTTTGAGCCAATTAATTAAAAAAAAGTTGATATGGTAGAAAATATTTATATGTCTGAATTCAGGGTAGAAAAGCCTAGATGACCTGTAGCTATATGCTCAATGTTGAGTATGCTATAGATCAGATATACATTTTCGAGGGAAGAAAGAAAAATCTTGATTAATGACTCATCACATGACTTATTTGCATGTGCTCACAAAATAATAGTACAATGAAAACCATATGTGGTGTTTTACCTTTGACTTAAGTGGTTCATGATATAACAGATTATTGTTAGTATAACATGAGTAGGAGTGGGGGTTTACTGACAGGCAGAAATATGGAAATATCTCGGTTAATATTCAATACTGAGAAAACATGAATATGACAACGTTTATAGAGCATTACATTTGCAAAAAGATTGATTTTATACAATTTTTCGATCCAATGCATAACAACGGAGGTATTTCGAATTTTTGAAATTCCCTCCAAATCCTCCCTCCCTCTTAACAGACAAATGTATATATATATACAGAGATTGAACTTATTTCTGCCCCCTAGTTCTCCACAGATTTAACAGACAATTGAGAATTACAATTCTTGTTGGTTGGAGATAATTATTCCTTGCATGAAAATATGCTTTCAAATAGTTCCTTATTGAAAATTAAGCCAATCACGAATCAAATTTAATTATCTAATTACATATCTGGTATGACTGACCTTGTAACACTTAATAGAATTTCAAAACATTTTATTTAGCATAAGCAAAACACATGGTTTTGGTGTTTAATAGTGCTTGATCATAAAATTTACAAATATTTATCGGATAGCTCACAAAAGAGAAAACAAACACAATCTGATTATCTGTCCCACAAAAAATAACAGCCAGCCAAAGTATTCACATTTGAAGCTAACTTAACATGAACACAAATGCTAGATGATTCATCACATGAAAAGGAAAGCTTGACTGGGCCCAAATGTTCTGTGAATTTAGAGATCTATATCCCAACTGAGATCTGTATTCAACTTTTTTGACCATATATAATTAGTCATTGGAACTTTTTAGTGACAATAAGTTCAAAATAAACTTGGATTTATATTATGTACATATAATAATTACAATTTGTTTTAAGTACGATTGCCTGCAGTCCAGAGCCTGTTTTCTTCTCTTTTCTTTCTGTCTGTCAGTGAATTTCCGATTCATTTCCTCTCTCTGTAGTCTCTTAATAATTTCCCATTTGAGAAGTTCTCTCTCCTTAGAAAGTTTTTGTTCTTCTTCTTTCATGTGAGTCAAATGGTCAGCTATTCTTTCTCTATTCAACATTTCTTGATATTGTCTTTGTCTTTCTTTAGCATCCAATTCTCTGAAAAGTTGGAAGGCATTTCTTAGTCAATTTAAAATAAATATTTGCTGGACAACTTTCAGAAATAAATCGGAAGGAACTGAATTCCAGTATGTGTCGATAATCTTTGTTTATAAATGAGATTGAATTATTCAGTTTATGGAACTAACAAAAGCTTAAAATGCTAGAAAATAAGTATTAAAATTTTGAATCGGGTTTCAAATTTTTCTCTCAAATCAACAATATAACACCTTAACATGCAGCATTTTACATACATTGTTTTTTTTTCATATGTTTCAAATGGAATATTGTGAAGCAGTGTATAATATATTTATATAACTTAGAAGGTAAATCAGGATGCTATAAGAATATTAGAACACTTGGTGAAAACTCAGATGACCTATGAAATGACAACATGTTAAAAATATGTTAATAGAAAAATTAAAAATAAAGTCTGTCAATGAAAAACTACTCAAAAATAAGTGGCGAATTATTTAATTATTTTATCAATAAAGTTTAAATTAACGCATTTATTGAGTAGATTTTACCCTCTTGGACACAAGTCCAATTTTTTGGTTTAAGAATAGCTCTATTTAGGAAGCCTGTAATCCGCCCTCATTTGTTTTCAATAAAACCACTTTTATATCATAAAATATAAAAAGTTTTGAATTTTAATATTTTGTCTTACGATAACATGATAAAAAGTATTTTAGCCAGTTTAATAGCCGGAATTCTTGGATATCATCTTCAGGAAGTAGATACATAAGAGACTCTTCCTGTTCCAATTATGTCCTAAATCTGTAATGTATTTGAAATTTAGTGGCTGTAATTCCTAAAAACTTCTTAAACATTGAAGTATTTTCTTTAATGATTTAGACACAATTTTAACTTGTTGAAATACCAGGATCATTAAGGGCTGAGAGCTTCTTAACAAGGGATTTATTGGTGTTTTATTAAAACTCAGTTACATCCAATTAAAACAGACTAGGAGTTCTCCACTTTTAATTTTTCAAGAATATCTTGAATACGCCTTTTAATCGAAACTGATGTGATATTATTCTTTACTTTATCCAATCCCTGGTAATATCTGAGATTTCTGCCATGTATTTATGACCACCGAATGCACTAAATATACGTATTATGTATTGGTTGTTGAAATTATTTTTATAGGGGCTTTCTTCTTTATAACAAAAGGGTTTTACTCCAGTGGTAGATAAGGTATGAAGAAATTAACTCTTAAACGTCCTTAGAGACTTTTCTTGTTTTTACTTATTTTTCAAGAAAAAATGCTAAAAACTGTAATATTTTTATTGAAATTAATTAATCAGCTTTCATGCATATTAATAAAAAATGTAGAGTGAATTGAAGCTGGGCTTTCTCACTGCTCAAGGCATTCTTGAGGCGTTACTCTGAGGTCTGTAATAATTTTCGTTTCATACTGGCTAGTGAAAGGGATCACTGATCAAGATACTTCATAAAATGCCAACTTTTTCTACTGTATTAGTGCATCTTGGTCAATGACAATTTAATTAAATTGTTTTGTAATAAATTGAGGTATTTTGTAATAAGGCCATTCATCTTATGTCATATCTGAGAATATGTTGGCGTATGGGACGGGGATGTATAGAGAAGAAACTAATCTTCGGAACATACTAGCTTTAATAATACAGTCACAAAACAAACACAAGGGACAAGAAGACTGAGTAGTGAGAGTGGTCATACAGAACAATTATGATCAAACACACCTGACCAAATATTTATACAATAATTATTTCCCTAACAGAATGTGCTAAACTACATGAGTATATTCTCACCTCAAGCTACCATTGCCTAAGGTATTTCTAAGCTCTTTTTCATTTTCAGGATATTCCATCCATCAAAAATGTTTTTATTAGCTTTAATAATCAAAAACATGTATTTTTTTTTTCCTTTTCGAGGACATTAAGTGGCCTGGTTTTATGGAAAATGTCTTCCTCTAGATTTTTTGACTACTAGGTGTTGGGGAAGTAATTATTGTAGAAATATTTAGTCAGCCGTGATTGCTCTATATGATCCCCACTTCTCAGTCTGTTATGTGTGTCCCTTGCGAATGGTCCCGTGTGTCATTAAAGTTGATATGACAAAGATCAATTTGTTCTCTATTTAATTATCCAAACCACGTGCACCAACACTAGGTTAAATATTTTTACTATGGTTTTTAAAAGAATGCGGGTTTGTTGTTTTCTCAAAAATGAAGCAAAATTAGAAAATTACTGGTGTTTGGTTAATGGGGATGCCCTTTCATAACTGTAAATCAACATAAAAGTAATTTTTCTACTAATGTTGGCCAATATTTTAATATATTCTTCATATTTTCTTGGCAAGGGTCACCAATAAAAACCATTTTTTTGCGTACACTTTATTGATACTGCCCTACATGTTTCATGGTCTATATACCACCTCTTCGGGGGCTCTCCCTTTTCAAAAAATGATATCATTAATTTAAAAAAAATAAAAACATTAATTTAGCAAAACCCTATGATAATTTTTTACGAAGTAGCAATCTGTATTTAGATTTAGTAAATATATATGCAAGTAGGCACTTATTTATACTTTCTCAAGTAAAGAATGTTTTTCATTGGTGACCCTTGCCAAAAAAATATGAAGAATATATAAAAGTAATTTTAAGTATTAGTTTAAGTATTAAATACATTTTGTATTTTTCTAACTCAGCTCTCCATAGAGATTCTTCTTTCCTTTGATTTTCTTGCATTGTTTCCCTTAATTTATCAGTAACAGCTGTTTGCTTATTTTTCTGAATCTTCAGCATCTGAAATGCATTAAAAAACAACATAATAGAATACAATTTATGCACTTATAATTAAATTGAATGTATTATTGGTATATACCTATCAAAGTAAGAAAATATGAATTATTTTTCAGAACTTCAAAGTTTTACTGAGCTTTGTTTAATGTTATAAGCACATGCTATTAAGATGTAACTTTTAAAAAAATCTGTCACTGAGTGGTTACATAAACTAATCAGATTTCCCTTGCGGTGGAATGATACACAAGTGGCATAATCTCAGTTTCTTTTCTCTACTTTCCCCCTAGTAAGAACCCAGAGTATACTAGATTTGAAATTATTAATGGAAATATAATAGGAGACTAAGTTACCTCTTCTTCTTTCTGTTTTCTTATTTTTTCAATATTCATTTTCCCATTTGAAATTATTTGAATGGCCAAGTTCTCTTCATTTTCTTCCCTTTTTAATTTTTCTTTATAATTTTGAACCTGTTTTAGATTTTCTAATAAAATGTGCCTCACATAAGCTTTTTTCCTCAAAATCTGTACAAAAATAACAAATATAAAAAAAAAATGTAAGTATATATCCATACATGAAACAGGTTATTTCTCTGCCAGCAGCAATAGGAAGTCTCATTTACATCTATTTGAGCTGTATATTTGCTTATTCTAATCCTAACCACCCCTAATAAGCTTAGAAAATCTATTGAGTTTTATTACATTTAAATTTAAATTATTTATTAACCTCCACTTTTTGCAACTAAGGCTAATTGGGTTCTCTACAGGTTACCACCCTTTCCTAGCCAGGGCGGGACTAAGGATTTTATTTAATGAATTCCGCCACTAAATAAATTCCTATTGCCTAGGCGGGAATCTAATGCGCCATTCTAGGTTTACCATGTGAGTTATTACATTTGAATTAAATATTTCTAAAGAAATATTAATAACTGTGGCTATCTGATTAAATAAATCCATTACTCATTTTTTAATAGATTTTGGTTTCAATTTCCAGTATATTTTAACTGTTTTAATTTTTTTTTTATGTTAGAAAATATTTTTAAAATGAATTTTGAAACCTCAGTGAATAGGATGTTATTAGTTAGAACAGTTTTCAACAATTTTTAAAATTGGCAAATGTGGAACTTATGAAAAAGAAAAAATTCCTTTTACGCCACCCAGCTAATCTGACTCAGACTTCTTTAGGGAAAGAGAAAGATAAGTACAATTAAACTACCCTCGACTTTTTTTTTCTTCATTCCAATAAGTAAATTACAAATTAAATTTAGTATAGCATGTTTAAGTCCTTTGGTAGATTTGGCTATTTTACAGGTTAAAAGTAAATGTATTTTACATATCTGGTAAGGTTATTGCAGTTTTTTTTTGTAAAAATCATTTAAGAGAATCGAAAGCCACGAAAATAATAGAAGATTGTTTTTATTAGAAAACTGAACATTCAACTTAACAATAAGACATAATGTTTTGTACGCTTTATTGAGTCATCTATCTTTTTAAATTTATTGACATTTTAAAGTACAATTCCAATGTTTAAAATGAATTTAAGTACTTATTAATATAAAATGCAAGAACTTTAATTAAAGTTTGACTATTTTTGTTTCAAGTTAACAAAGGTAAACCTAATTACTTTCAATTTATGTCAAATACTATATAATGTTAAAACAATGTAAAATATAAAAAATAATTTAACTAAAGTAAACTAAGTCCTAAGTAACTATGTATTTTCAAAATAGGAAGACATAAAAACTGTACTATATGTTATATATAACGGATTGATATTTGCAATAATGCAAATTCTTTCAACTCTCAAGTTTTTGAATTAAGTTCATATTGCATTAACAATTTTTCTTTTCAATTATTTATGATTTTGGGTACCTAATGAATAACTTTGTTTATGAGCCTGATTGTAAAGAAACAATTTTCTGAGGTTTGATTTCTTAGAAGGTATTTAATGCCTATCTCTATTCAATATATATATATATATATATATATATATATATATATATATATGTATATATCACAGCTTTTATTTATTTTTATGTAATTCTTATCTTTATCCAACCATAAATGTTAGTATTTTTTTGAAATTAAGTGTCGTGAATTTGGCAGAAAAATATTAATGAAAGGCTTTCGAGTTTATATTTATAGATTCACTATAATTGAAATTAATACAACATATTACTTCATTCTTTTCATTTTCCTTAGTTAACTGCAGATGCTTTTCAATTTTTCTCATATTTTCTTTTTCTTCAATTTTTTGTCTTTCCCTTTCTTGTCTCTTTCTTTCTTCAGCTTCTCTCAACCTGCATTAATATATGAATATGAATTATTCTTTAGTAATAAGAAAACAAATAATTAAATAATAGATTTTATGTTATAAAAACCTTTAAGCATCTCAATCGCATTTTTAGCAAATTCCCCTTGGCACAATTTTTAAACAAATTTTCTTTTGATCCTACCTGGGAAATTTAATTTCTGAGATTTGAGGGTTTATATTCTTAACACAAATTTGTAGAAATGGCAATTATCTTCAGATTTACAAGTTCTGAATTTGAATATTTAAATCGACTAAGAATTTAAATAGCTGATCCCAGAAGTAATAAGTTTCATTTAACTTATTATTTCTGGAAATATTATACTCATTCAACTCTTTGAAGAATTAATACAGATGTAAACAATTGACAAAATCAATCGCAGAAAGAGTAATAACTGGTAGAAAATATTTGGATATTTTTTTTTTCTGATTCTTATCTATATAATTAAAAGAAAACTACACGGCCTCATTAGCCTGTTTGAAACAGCAGCCGTAGCTAGTAATAATATTAAAGAAAGAGTTATTATTGTTTGTATTACATAGTTTTTCAATAACCAAAGAAACTTACATTTCTTTAGATCCTATTTTGAGAGCCTTCTTTTTCTCAAACCTTTTCTGTTTCATTTCTTCTTGTTCTTGTTTGTATCTTTCAACTTCATTTAATATTCGTTCTGCATACTTCGCTTCAATATCACTGTCAATTTTTTTCAGTTTTTCATTGAATTCCATCTGAGCTAGCCTTTCAGCTTCTGTCTGATAAAAATTAATAATCAGTTAGAAGTGATTCTTTTATTTTTTTATTTTTTAAAATTTTTTTGATAAAGGAATATTAAACAATTCTTGTTCTATACATTTTCTAACCTGAAAATTAAAGGAGCTATTCAAATTTCTCCATTTTCAGCCTTAATCAAATCATGTGTTCATAAAATGTTCACAAAAACTACTGAATCCCTAAACATCTCATCCCCAGCTAAAATTTCAAGACAGATTCACATAGCATTCTTATTACTGAAGGAAAAGAGATTTGAATGCCATAACAGTATCATGTCATTCCAATACTTGGGTGGGGGGGGGTTTGCTGCTCATGTGTGATGTACTTACAGAAAAGATGAAAGATGAGGATTGAAGATTTCATTTTCATGTATTTTTATTTTATTTTGTTTTTTAAAATTAAATAGAGATTTACTTAAAAAAAATATTAAATAAATGTATTGCTTTCTTAACAGAGAACATTGAAAATGTTTATGGCATATCCAATATATATAATTTACATTTTGAGTTTAATATAGTTTTGCCTGTCTATAAAAGTAAAGATATGGTTTTTACTAAGTCAAATCTCTCTTATCTTTGAAATAAATCCAACACAAATTTTTATAGCAGAAATACAAAATAAAAAATGAGCACTTTTTTAAAAATTTGTATCACTATGAATGCAAAGCTTTAACATGCATAAATTATTTACTGGGGCTCAGGTTAGCTATGTGAGTTAAAGCGCTGACCTCAACCTCACATGATAAACCTAGAGTTTGATTCACGCTGGAGCGAAGGAATGTATTTAGTGATGGAATAAATTATTTATTTATTTAAATTATTTATTGGTAATTTCAATTATCTCATGTTTGTCCCTAAAGAAATTAAAAATATTTATTAACCAGTTTAGAATGCTTAAAGCTGTTTTTTTAATTATAAATTATTTTCTTAGGATTACCTCATGAAATGTTTGTGTCTTCAGTATATGTTTTTTATTAAGTAAGTTCACTGAATTTGGCTTATTTTAAGAAAATAAAATAAACATATAAATAGGTAATAAACATATAAAGAGTATATTCTCTTTTTAAAAACCTGAGATGTCCGCAGGGCACTATGAAGAGATTTACAGGCGTCTTGTTCAAAAAAGAGAGCTTTTCTGGTTTTCTCCCTAAGCTTATTCATCTCCCTCTCACTCTCTTTCCTTAGTGCTTTACATCTCTCTTGTTTATACGTTTGTTCTTTTAATAGTTGTTCAGTTCTATTTTCATATCTTTTTTTCCTTATGTTCTAAAAAGTGAAATACATACTAGTTAAATTTATTTCCTAAATAAAAAAAAATATGTTTCTATTTTTGATTAATTAAAAAAGTTTTGAGAATATTGATGATTAAATAATTCAAATTCAAAAACGTCATTTATTTTTTATTACATGTCCCTCAGTTTCTAATCTGGGATTCTTGAAATCTGGTCTTCTAGGCTTGCTTGTCTTTAAGTTTTCATTTATAATCAATGAATAAATATCTCTTGAAGACTCTTCATGTTTTTGCTCCACCATTGTACCTGACATCATTTGATAGAAAAATTGTGTAGAGAAGCAATTTAAAAATATGTATAGTAATTATATGAAGTCATATATTTGTGATATTTAGGATGGTTTTCTAGTATATTTAAACACTGGTTTCTACGGATTCAAGAGAATATTTGGACGTAATGACCGAGGAGAAACCAATTCCAGGAGACAAAGGAAAAGAAAAAGTACTGTGAAATGTCTTGTTGGAAAAGAGCTCATTGTTTCACGTATGGAGGAAGAAACAATACTTCACATTTTGAATTGTAAAACCTCATTTGAAATGTGGAGTAATATTTTGTCAATATTCGAACAAAAATCGTACTTCAGTGAATATGCTCCATAAAAAGTGGTTCAACATTAATGGTGTCACCATGCATATATCGTCCATCATTGATAAAGTTACCAAGCTGAAGACTTACGGTGAAGACGTTTCGGTTCTATGTATAATGACACAAATATTGGTGTCACTTCCAAGGGAACTTAAACACTTTCATCCCGGGCATCTGTTGATTCTAAGCGGCAGACAATAAATGAATTAACTCAAGGCCGATTATAGAAGAAAGCAGATTAATAAGTACAAGCTCCTCTCCAGGTAACAAAGCTTTTGTTGCATTTAATAAAAATTGTAATATTTCTTAGAAAGAGGGATATGGGTTACAGTGATAAAAATAAAGTTGATAATAATAAAAAGCAATTTGTCTGTAATCTTTCCATAAGTCAGGTAATTTCAAAAGGTTATAGTTTCTTACTTAAGAACAAGATGAAAAACTGTATAAAGAAATCAAAATCTGTGTTTAGGAATATTGGTTTCTAATGTCTTAGGCCCCAGGGAATGTCATGTGAGTGAGCACTTGTCTCCCTCTAAATATCCCACAACAGGCCGTAGCCCTCATGGTTTTTGAATAAAAGGTTATTGTTTTCAATAAACCTCAAAGAAAACAGTATTTGAATCTACCAAGAAAAGCTTTTAGAGAAGGTGGAAGTATTGATAGAAAATTTGAGATAACTTGAATACCATTAATGTAAATTTCTTGGTGCACTTTCTCGAACAGTTTAAGCAAAATTTGTAAAAACATAGTCTCATGGAGTCTGATTGCAAAAACTAGAATGGTTATCTTAAGGATAGACCATACAATTTTTCCAAACTAAAGTAAATTAGGCTAAAATACTAATTCCAAATGAAGTTAGGTTCTTATATCGAATGACTCCTCTTAGACAAGAGACAAGACAAACACCCTCAAAGATTCAGAATGTACTAATGTGGGTGTAAAAACAATACCTTATTTTTCTGTTCTATCCTGTCCTGACCTTATTTGGGGGTGTGTAGGATCAATAATCTTTTTCAATTACTTTTTATGTAACGTAATATCACAAACAAAATAGTTAATGAATAAAATAATTTCAGTTTTTATTAACCATATTATTAAGTACCATTTTTTAGGAATTTCATAAAATTTGTTATATTAATAGTTTATTCTTAATTATTGAATATTTATATTTTTGAATTATTAGCTAACTGTATCTGGGTAATTAGGAATATACAATTTTCACTGAAATAAAACTTACTGTAGAGTAGTTTCAGATAACATTCAAAATTGTAGCAAATATAGAGTCCATTAGCTGCTGAGAAGCTTGAACTTTGATTGGTGTGTAAAAAATATGATTAAACTGGGTTCAAGATTACTGGATTGACTTACATCATAAGTGTTTTCCCAGCTAGATGCCATCTTTTTTGATAGAAATTTCCTTTGCTCAATATCCCTAGCTTTTTGTAGTGTTTCATCAGCGACTTCCTTGCAACTGCTAGCAGAACTATACAGGTTTTCCCATTGGCAATGGCTGAACACTAGAGCAGACACAGCATTACCACTGGTGTTATCACGTACATTTACAAATGCCATGGCCTTAACTTTTAATTGAATCAACTCATCTTTTTGATTTCTAGAAACCATTCAACAAACATGTAGTGTCATAGCAACTGATCTGGAACAGAGTTAAGAACACCTCTGCATGACTGAAGCAGACTTTTGCTTTCTCTAATAATATCTCATTTTGTCTGTGTAGTAAACACTACACTTAAAAGATTCAAGAAAATAAACAATAGTAATGATAAAAAAAAAAAAAAAAAACTTTATTTATTTCATTCTCTATTTCAAGAAAAATTACAAAACATTAATAAAAATTATTAATTAACTTAACCAACATTTAAAAAGTAAAAATTTAAATAAATTAATATGCAATAATATTTTAAAAGGAAAACAGTAAATTTCAATAGTAATTTAATAATAATTAAAACAGTATATACAGTTTAAATGGTGTTCCAGATTTCTTTCTTAAAGGTTTAAAGTAATTTTTTTTTTTTAGCCACAAATCTATCAGTTTATATAATTAACTACATATGTAAAAAAGTAGCCCAAAACTAAAAAAAAATCAACCATTTTGCCTTAATTGTATTTTATATAAATCTTCAGGATTAAGATTCATGCCTTGTTTGAATTAAAACATAATTCATATTCTTTGTTTCCAATTAAACAATTGAAGAGTAATAATTAAAAATAGTTTTAGTTATTCTTAAAATAAATTAAATCATTTAAGCTATTCAACACACACACACACACACACTCTTCTTGTTCCATTTTATGTTCAATACAAAAGTGTTTGTTATCTGTTGGATAAATGGTTGATGATACTCGTATTTGGTGGTTTAGGGCTTTAATTTTTCTTTTATTGGGTGTAATACTGTTTGGACAGCCTGTTGTAATCATTTTTTCTATAAGTCCTAGCAACTGCAGTCAATCCATTCTTAAGGGGAAAGGATAACAGTTGTGCCTTAACATTCATTAGTTCATTTCTAATTTATCTGCCCTGTTCTTTGACTGTGTCTGTTTTCAGTTTCCTCCTGCTTGGCAAAGATTTTCTGTTTGTCAATGTTTAAGTTTTGTTGATCAAGGACTGATTTATGTTTATGTTGGCTGCCATACATCATGATTAATCTGATGAGTGTTTTATAAATCACCAGCAAATCTTTTGTGAATAAACTATTGAAAAATATAGCGTTAATCACGAAATCCCTTTATGTTTTCTTGCGACCAATATAAATTTCTGCATTGCTCCTAATTTGCAAGCTATTGAGAAACTTTAATGGTTTACTAGTAGGAAACATATGCTCTGACTAAATAACAAAATATATCATCAAGTTGCCATGAAATATCCTTCCTATTTTTAATTCTGCCCAATAATTATTAAGCTGGGTGAAAAAGTTAAAACAACCACTATTGTGTATTTATGTTTATTATAGTATTGATTAAATAATAAGAATAATTTAAATTCATTTTTGAATATAATAATTGATGTTCATATTTTACTTCTTTCTCTCCCTAGGAGACTTTTTTTTTGTAATGACAGAGAAGTTTATGGGTGGTGTTCCCTTTATTACTATTAGGAAGTATTCATGTATTTTATTCCTTGCTAAAGGCTTTCAGAAATTCATATATTATTGGAGTTGTATTTTTCAAATAAACAGAGAATCGTGAAACAATTTGAAACCATTGTAGCAATTTAGTTGTTCTGGAAGATGTACTAGGATTAGAGGGACAAAAAGAAGAAGAGAGTTGAGTAATGAATATGGTGTGGAGAAGTGGTGTGCTGTCCCAGATTAGCTAGATGGGACCTTGCTCGAATTGGTCAATGTCTTGGAAAGGCAATCTCTCTTTTTTACCACCAAATAACTTAGCCCAACACTTTTCCGTAAGAAATAATTTTAACGTGTTTCTTTCAATCTTCATAAAAGGAATTGAGATTGATTTGTTGACACACTCAAAAACTAAATGGAGTAAATATTTTCTTTCTCATATCCTAAAACAATGGCATGGATTTGATGAAACTGACTGGATAAATATATTAAATTTGTTTTTTTAAAGTAATTTTTCTTTCTGGAATCCTAGACAAATCATATTTGTATTCACACTTTAAAGTTATCTTTGTCATAATAACACATCTTTTTTTACTGAGCAATATTAATACAAATATAATGTATGAAAGTTTATTAAAAAAAGTCATTATGATAGTTAAATATAGTAAGTACTAATAACTTTAGAGTTCCATAGCTTTTAAAGGGCAGAGTTTTGCTTAATAGCTGTTAAGTCTTTTGATGGTCACTGCCAAGTAAGTGGCATTTGTGAGATACGTTTGCTATATCTTTACTGAAGTAGCTGGTCACAGAATTATAATATGACTAGCTCAGATACCCGGCTTCGCCCGGGAATTCATTTGAGGCTGAATGTTGATGATATTTTTTTGGCAAGGCTTGACTTTGCACAATATTTTGACATTTACCCGTCCCAGTGTTATACGGGTTAATACCCGTCGTTTCTGTGGATTTGTTAATAATACAATTATTTTTTTATGTAAGACTTCACTGTCCTCCATATTGTCATATTTCCCGTTTCCAGTGCATTGTGCATAGATTTGAATGATTAAGGACAAAATATTAACAAAATTAATTTTTCCAGGTGCTGTAGCTGGTAGTTCATATTGAAAAGAATTGTTGTGCAAATTTCTCTAAATAACAAAATAAACAACTTTTTTTTTATGTGCATATTTGCCGAAACCCCAATAAGAAACGTAATATCACTATTATTAATTTCAGGCCTCCCTTATAACCCCCACTCCTCCCCGTCCCTAGAAATGTTGGTATGGCTTGTTATAATGAAAGCGTTAGTGCTAATACATATACCGAGTTATATTTATTTCGGTTGGGTATTTTGTCCCAAATAAAATTGATCACTTCCGCTATAGGTTTTAGCGTATATCTCGCTTATAATTCGGTGTACGAAAAAAGTGTATATAAAAAAAGTTACTCTAAATAACAAAATAAACAACTTTTGTTATGTTCCTATTTGCCGAAAAACGAATAGAAAACGAAATACTGCTATTTTTAAATTCAGGCCTCCCTTATAACCCCCACTCCTCCCCGTCCCTAGAAATGTTAGTATGGCTTGTTATAATGAAAGCGTTAGTGCTAATACATATACCGAGTTATATTTATTTCGGTTGGGTATTTTGTCCCAAATAAAATTGATCACTTCCGCTATAGGTTTTAGCGTATATCTCGCTTATAATTCGGTGTACGAAAAAAGTGTATATAAAAAAAGTTACTCTAAATAACAAAATAAACAACTTTTGTTATGTTCATATTTGTCAAAAACCCAATAGGAAACGAAATATCGCTATTTTTAATTTCTGGCTTCCCTTATAACCCCCACTCCTGCCCGTCCCTAGAAATGTTAGTATGGCTTATTATGAGGAAGTCGTTAATACTAATTCACATACCGAGTTTGGTTTAGTTCGGTTGAGTCTTTTGTGCCAAGTAAAATATTGGACTTCCGCTATAACTCATTTATACGTATACGGCAAAAGTGCATATAACAAAAGTTACTCTAAATTACAAAATAAACTACTTTTGTTATGGGCATATTTGCTGAAAAAGCAATAGGAAACGAAATATCGCTATTTTTAATTTCAGGCCTCCCTTATAACCCCCACTCCTGTTTGTCTCAGAGGATATTAATATAGCCTAAAGTCTAAGTTGGGTTAGTTGTAATATACATACCAAGTTTCATAAAATTCGGTTCAGCCGTTTATGCGTGAAAAGGTAACAAACAAACAAATAAACAAACAAACAAACAAACAAACAAACAAACAAACAAACACGAAAGAAACAAAATGCAGTTATGGTGTCTATGACATGTGAAACGAAAAGTTATCGTGAAATTTCGCGAAAAAAATCAATGTACAGACAGAGGTTACAATTTTATATATATATAGATTTGAGAGAAGCTCATAAAAACACAGTGTTGAAGTTTGTTCTAGCAAAGCTAAGTAGATACACTTTTTTTGTTGCATTCCTGAAGATGAACCTGAATCTTTTTATTTATAAGTTTTGTGATCTATTTAAGCAACTATTTATTAAAACTATTCAATTGTAATACCTGCATTAAATAAAGAAGAGGCTAAATTCTGTCAATAATTATTAATTTTTTTAAAAAAAAATAACATGTTTACAGATCTATGAACTATTTTACAATATTTTATCTTTGTATTACACTCGTTCATGGATTTTGTCTCTGGTAATAATTAGAAGTAATTAAATAGAATAAGTTTCATAAAAATTTGAAAGACTTTAGAATAAATGTTGTCATGTCAACTACCTCAATAGGAAAGGATGTTTATGATTAAAAGGTCAATCCTACCACTCTTATACATCCTTTATTTCAGGTAGAGTACTTCAGGCAACTTGCGCCTTCTTCCATGTGACTTAACAAATGGTTAAAAAACATCTAAACATATTAATAAATAACAGGGTTTATCTACTATTACTCATTTTCAAACATATAAACAATTTAAAATTTTTAATAAGTTTAAGAAAGTCAAAGTTGAAATCAAGAATTTACTGGTTGCACAAACGATAAAACTAAATATAAAAACTAAAAACAAAGCTTGTACTATTCACATACAGAGAAATCATAAATAAGTACTGCCTAATAAATTTTAATATTTAACATTAAAAGGTGTGGAGGTCGAAATGAGGTACAAACCTTGAGGTGGAACGTACCGACACAATACATAAGTGGAACAGAGAATGGACGACATGTAACAAATCTTACAGCTTACATCAATACATACCAAATATAACTCACAACAACTACAACACAATTAAGAGTCACCATCACAAATGCACACAATTTCTAACGTCACATGGACAGACAGGACATTATTTAACAAGATTTAAAATTCAAGACAATGACAAATGTACTTGCGACTCACAACACAAACGTTTTTACATATACTTTTTGACTGTTCAACATTAAATCAAAATAGATCAAACTTAATAATGAACATAATTTTAAAAAGAGGTAATTGGCCAGAACCCCCTTTATTATATTTAACAAATATAATAAAGAACTTATAAAGTTTATCGAAAGTATAGATACGGATGTAGCAAAAATACAGTAGAATGTAAAGTTGATTGTAAGGAATGGGAATTATAATTCAATATATTTACCTTACATGGACTCGCAAATTAAACATCGGTTGAGTTTTTATTTTATTTATTTTTTCATTTCATTTATTAATTTTATTTGTAATTATCTTACTTATTTTAATATTTTATTTTATTATTATTTTTTATATTATATTCGAGTAGATAGTTGATTAACATGTATATATCCTAAAATAACAATGCATTTAAACATAATCATACATGTAATATGCCGTGTGGCAATGGAACATGTATTCAAATAAATAACTCCTCATAGGGTTACAATGAGGAAAAAAAGATGGTCTCTACTGACAGGATGTCTTACAAAACAGTGCCTATTTGGGCAAGTCCAGCTACAACTGAGAAGAGAACATGCCTATGCACACCAGCCCCTCTTTTGTTGATGTTGTTCTTCAACATCTCCATCCATCTGTCCTTATCTGTTCTACCAAATCCATGTTCTTCGCTTTACTTTGAATTCTATTATGCTGGCATCTTGGCCTTTAGTATGTAATGCTTCTGCAGCTCACATGGCTTTGTGGGAAGGCGCTCTATCTGTTAGTCTTGCTCTTAACTTTCTTCTCCTATGATTTACTTATGAGCTGCTTGCAAGTACATCAAGAAATTCTACATACATCCAACCTATCAAGTGGATTCACCGTTTTCTTTAGTTTTTAGGAAAAGTTGTTTCTATGAGCTTTGACTCCTATACCTCTACAAAGGCCAACCTTTCCCGGCAAATGTATAACCTTCTCCTGCCTTGTCTCGCTCCCTCACCTTGCTTTAATTTAAGTTTGATATTCCAGAATTAGTACATTTAATTACTCAAAGAATTTAAAAATATCACTTCAATTTTACAGTGTATAGTGGAGGCTTTCATTCCTCTTTATTATTTTTATTAACAGAGGAAAAATTAAATTGTTCTAAAAACTAGGCTGGAATGCATACAAATATTTCTGCAATGCATATGTTTCTCACTTTGGGGGTACAGGTTAGTCAAGGCATTGGTCTTAATCTGACATCGTAAACCTAGAGTGGTGAGTTCAATTTCCGTCTAGGCATATGTGAATTTCATTTAGTGACAAACTCATTAATAAAAATTCTTAGTCCCAACCTGGCTAGAAAAAGGTGGCAACCTGTAGATAACCAATTCCAATTAGCCTTAGCATCATAAAGTGAATGTTAATACATAAATAATAATTTCTGGCTCAATTAAAATTAAATAATTTAGCTAAATTTATCAATATCTAAATAATGTAATGAATAAACCTCAATATTATTAATGTTGTAAGTCTATGCCAATCAAATGTGAATTGAATGGTAGAAGGTAATTTATTAGAAAACACTTATGTCTCTTCTTCAACACATTTATTAATTCTCTTTACAAGTTTCAAATCATATTACTCCTCATGAGGAGATTTACAACAGGACATAACATAACTACCTTCAGTTTTGGCAGCTATATCAATACTATCTACAAATGATTGACTGTTCAAAATTGTGCTCATTCCATTGAAATCGGCTGATATAATATTGATTATTTTCTTGCTCCCTCAACCGATTTCCAGATGAAGCACAATCAAATTAATTGAACAGAACTTTCTTACATCCTGTCTAATTAGTCTAATTTTGTTACATAATGAAACAATAAAAAATATAATGTTATTTTCTTCGATCTATATTAACACTATTAAGTATAAGTAAAAAAAAATTGCTCATGTTTTTTTGTTTTTCTATCAGATTAAAAAAATCTCATGTCCAAATGCTTTATTTCTGTCCTTTTGCGAACAAATTTTTCCCTATATTATATTATGGTCTGCCTGCGTTCTTAATTAAATGGGTATTCTTAATCAAGTAGAGGTTCTGTTCTGTGTGATTCTGTTTATGACTGAAAGCATAGACAGACCACTATATGTAACAGGTTGTAAGTGGTTCACAGTTTAGAAGTTTTTATTTAATTTCTTAGCTGTTTATCCAACATATGGGGTGATCAACTTTTCCAGAATCTTAACCAAAATTGGGAATACGGAATTGATCTGCAACTACAGGGTTGTCTAAGTCATGGGATCTTTTTTTCCTGTTGAAAACCACTACATTTGCTATTTTCCAGATTTTTGGAACAGTAAACATCCTGTTAGGCAGTCACTTAATAAATTGGTTAATTGTGCGGTAATGTTTTTTTAATTAGTTGGATGAATATCTGGTATAAAGATAGTGCTCAGTCAGTATTCCAGATTTCTACAGCGACCTCAAAGTCTTAACATCTAAGCTCGGAGCAGGGAGTAAAATCTTTACCCTGTGAAAATCTTGCTGATCCGTTTATTAGCAGATTTCCCTTAGGGGAATCGATCCTTCCTAGGAGATGACGAAAATGAGATTTGTTCCAAATTGTGTGTGTATAATATATATATATATATATATATATATATATATATATATATATATATATATATATATATATATATTTGTCTGTTACCGCTCTAGGGGTCGCAATTTTTGTCTTATCTTTACAAACTTGAAATATAATCGTTTTATACAAAAAGAAAGATCAAGTTCGTCATCGGCTGAAATTGGACCAGGGTGAAAGGGGGAGAGAGAGTTTCGAAAATTATTAATATCTCCGTTATTATACTTCGGATCGAAAAATTGTATAGAACCAATCTTATTATGCTTATAAGGTTCTAAAAATGTTATGTACATGTTTTCACTATCTTGATTAACTGAGATATTTGCATTTTTTTAGTTTTAGGTCTTCAGTAAACCCTCACTCCTAATCATCTCATATTAACAATATTATCTATTATGTTTATTTGAAGCCTAAATACCAAATACTGTTCTCATTGAACTTTGCAGTAAATATCGTTTGTCGATCAGTATATGTTTTTGGAAATAAAGTATAGTATTCTACTGTCATAACAGTGTATAATCTCTTGCAGCCCAATAAGCCAATCATATCATCGTATTATTCATTTGTGTAAAAATCGGCAATTTTTTTGACTCGGAGTTACACGAAAGATTAGCTGCACAACACTGTTCAATATTTTTCTTACTATTTCTATTGTCTTATCGGTAGCAAAGATCAATAAAATAAAGAGTAAAGAAGGATTAAACAGTTTAAAAATTTGATCGTATTGAGAATGTCATATTAAGTTGTATTTAACTGGACACTTTAATTTTGATTCAAATACAAATTTTAGTTTAATTTTGGTTGTAGATGATGAAAGAAAAGTACTGATGCATATATAAAGGTGCCCCGCATTTAGCATTTTTAGCAGATTTCCCTCAAGGGTAGTCAGCAGTTGAGGTGGTATTCATGGAGCTATTTTCGACAAATTTCTTCAAATGTCCATCGGTCCTATCTAGGAGCTGACGAAAATGAGGCCAGCGCTCTAGCAGTCGTAAGTTTTGTTTTTCGTTACCAAACTTGATATTTAAACGTTTATGCAAAAATAAAGATCAAGTTCGTTAATGGCTAAAATCGGAAAGGGTAGAATGGGGGGGGGATTTCAAAAATTCTTAATGTCTCCGTTATTATCCATCGGTTCGAAAGATTGTATATAACCAATCTTATTCCAAATGTAATGTTCTATAAATGTAGTTATGTATGTTTTTTCACTTTCTTGATTATTAACTTTTAACTATTTATTTGGGGATTGATACAAATATAAAAAAATACAAAATATACATTATAAAAAATTCCTCTACACAATTAATAATTTGAGGTGCACACAATTCCATACTTGAGCGGGGGCTCCCTAACCCCAAAATTCAAAAATCATTAAGAAAGGTGCAAGCACCCTGAGAAGGAGTTCTCCCCGTCTACATGCCCAAAAAAAACTAATACATAATTAAAATAATACTCTTCACTAAAATATAAACGATCACGAATCCCGCCAAACTTCCTGGTCATGGAAACCGTTCGCCAAGTGGATTGCCTCCTCCTGCCTCAGCCAATGCCTTGTCTTCCACCCAGTCGTCTATTCCTCGCTGCAAATACGCCCCAGACTGTCCAGGAACCACGAAGAACCAGGATTGCCGTACTGCTCATGCATAAATCCCGCAATCCGTTGGCACTCTTCTTACACCAGACACCTTTGTAAGACAGGTCACTGGGAGTACTCGGACCATGGCTGGCTCAACCTCGGCGACCTGGGCAACTAACCTCTTCAGCTCCAACCTTTCATATTTTTCTTTCTTTCTCTGAAAGATGTCCTCCAATAGTCCCGCTGCATTAACAATATGTACATCAATAATAGCCAACCTGGCCCTCCACTTAATATCTACGTCTGGCCGAAAGGATCCAACAGAGGTTACGAATACATTCTCGTACCAGGTACTCCATCCTCGCATTATAAAGCCATGCCTTACAAAGCGAATCACTTCATTATGCCGGCGGATTCGAAGTTGCTTGGTAGCAATACAATTGCCTAAAACATGAGCAGCCGTCTCCAATACAACCACAGCCAGATCGGCACATGGCAATCCTAATCCTATCCGGCTTACCCCGAGATGTCCTCACCCGGGTAGGAATAGCCCCTCCTACAATCTTAATAAAGGTGACAAAATGCCTTCCAGTCAAATCTTCTGCTCTTGAACGTGACCATGCTGTAGAAGCTGGAACCTTACCACATTCACTCATGTCCTTGCAGTCTACACTCACATACAATTCATTCATACAAAGCTCACACAGGCTTACAACATCATCCGGAGACACCAGCCCACCACCCAAACCACGCCACGACCCCAAGCGATGCTCCTCGGCTATCCAAATCGTTTAGCACTTTAAGTAGCCATCTGGCCCTAAAGAATGGAACAGCGCGAGCCTAGAAATCTAGAAGCATGAATAAATGCATTACAAGATGTATGGGGGAGATGCACCCACTTAGGCACAGAAGCCCTTATACTTATATCCATCCGGCGGAGTTCCACCGGGATGGGGTTTCCTAGCCCCAATCCATGAAGCCACTGGCGCAAAACGTTGGTCCTCAGAGCCTCTAACTTCAGCTGCGGTTTCAATGGGCCCCTGTCAAGATTAGACATTACAGTCCTCCAATCAGGTGCCATTGCCTTCGCACCATGAAGGGAGAAAGGAACGCCAAGGTAGACCCAAACATCATCAACGCTAAGGGCACGAACAGGATGTTTCGAGATCCTCAGCTCAGACGCCGGACACACCTTGACGACCCTCCGTCGCCCGGAGGATCTAAGCTCCAGCCCGACACACTTCTCTGGATTTAGCTCCAAACCACAATCCCGAAGCGCCACTTGCCTTCTTGACATCCAGAACTGCGAGACATAAGTCCCTTTTCTTCCTCCACGCATACCGGAGCACCGAGTCAAGCAAAAACACATTGGTGGCAGCACGATCAATGCCCTTTGCTCCGGAACATGCCGGTCGACAGACATCAGTCTAAATGCCAAGATTTTATGCAAATGCCGAACTATAACAGACGCCTCTGCGATCGGCCGGTAGTCACCAGGACAAGTCGTACTGTCCGATTTCGGGATCATCGTGTCACGCACACGAAGCTGCCCTTCATTAACCGAGATAATTGTATGTTTAGTTTTCGTCCTTCAGTTAAGCCCCACTCTTACTCATGTCACATTAACAGAAAGCTTATATTATATATCGTTATATCGTGAAGCAGTTTATTTGAAACCTAAATACCAAATATTGATCTCATTGCACTTTTGAGATATACGCAATTACGAGGCGTATGTGGGAAATCCGCTTAGTCTACGCAGCCTCTGACGGACTTTTTTTGTTTAAATATCCTCTGTTCTACACGTTCCAGTGGTAAATATAATAGTCAAATTGTATTACAGTGTAAGTACAGTTTTTAATATGTGTGAGTATGCGTTTCATAGGAATTATTGTTGCGAGACAAATGAAAATTTACAGGAGTTTAAAAAAAAAGTTTTTTTTAAAAAAAATATTTTTTGTTCAGAGGTCTTTGATTTTCTAGTTATGAAACGTTATCCTTCTTATTTTCTGGTTTTGTTTTTTATTCGTGCAAAATGTCGTTCCAACATATTATAGAAATTATTATATTTCTACAAAAAATGCCTGAAAAGTTCATGGTACGCACGCACGTACGCATTCTTATATGATTTTTAAAAAAAATTGGTCCCTTGAATTTTTTATCGATATGTCTATAGGTGGTTACACAAGAAAAAATGAAGCCAATTGAATAGAATCTAATAGCATATATAAAAAAGTAAATAAACATTAAATATTTAAGATGAAGATTAAGTTAGATAAAATATTGATACTGTTAAAGCTGTTTTTCCCTTTAGCCCAAGGAAGAACTTTTATTTTTCTTTTACTAGAGCGTTATACGGTGGCTTTATGCCCCTAGTGATCTTGTAGGCTGGGGGCTCGTAAAACCTGTTATTCTCCCTCGTTGAAAAATGAGTAGTAACCAATGGATATAGATATTATTTCTCAATTAACATTAAATAGATATTACTTAGAAAAAAACAACACAATAAAAGTCACTTAAACCTTTTTTTTTATTAGTACTGTTGTGCTCTGAAAATAAAATATATATGTTCAACTGTGAGTGACAACGGAATGAGATCTTGCTAATGACACAAGCATTTAAATTATTAGTTGACTAAAATTGTATTAAATTAATATAAATAATAAACTATTTATAATTAAGGGGCATTCAAGTATTTTATAAATATACAGAAAGCTATGACAATTAACGACCAAAAAATGTATAAATTGTTGATTTTCTTTAGTTTCAGGTTGTTCAACTGTAATTCTTCCTTTTCTCTGTAATTGTTACGTATCTCAACCTTTTTACAGTTTAGTGGCATTATGGCTTCTTCATCCTCCGACTTAAGATTGTGATCTTTGTCTTCAAAGGTGATATTCTCTGAAGAGAAACCTGAGTTGGGCACAACGGGTTCACTCTGACTAGGTTTGAGGAATAATAGAGGCATATTTCCTATGTTCCTGGGATTGCCGTATGACGGTACTTGGAGTCTCGGCGATTGTAACCTCCAATTCAGGAAGCCGTTCTGCTCTTCCTCCGACGTCGAGCTAGCTACAGAGTCTTCAGTCTTCTTCCCGGGTGTCGGGGAGTTCATTATCGTGCACAGTTCTTCCCGGATTTCCCGCCAGCTGGTGAAGCTCCGGAGCTGTCGAAGATGTCTTCCTATTATTTCGCTCCTTCCTCTCCTCCCAGCAGTCTTCCTTGGCTTCCATATCGCCGATTCTGACGAGGAAATGGCTACATTCGAAAACAACGAATGTCTGTTTGACTTTCTCCCCCTTTTCTTATTTTGAGAGGGAGTTGGTGCTTCCCGTCGATTCATTTAGCATTTAAAAAAGTTAAGCGTATTAGTCCGAAAAAATGTGAATATTACGTGGTTTCTTGACAACGTTAGATCTGAGTAAAATTATATTTTAGTCATGTGATTTTTGTCGTCACATGACAGATAGTCAAACTTTCGTGGGCTTAAGAAGAAAAAATGTGGGGCTCAGGTTAGCCATATTCAGGCATTACACAGTGTCACGAGATGTGTTCAGCAATAAGAAAAATTATCGTTGTAACAGAAAGAAAACATCGGAATTAGAATATAAAAAGAAAGGCTCAAAGCTAAGGATTAACTTGAATTGATGATACTAATACAAATAATAAAACTGGCTCAGTTAGTGAGTATTTACTTTGGCAGATCCAATCATATTACTTGATCATTTTCATTCCTCTTTTCACCTGTTTAAGTATCAGTCCTTAGTGAATCGTTCATTGGCTATTCTTGTCCAACAGTGCGAAAATGGGTAAGTTCTACTGTTTAAGATTATATAAGAAATTCTCATCAATTTTTCAACTTTGGAATTGATTTAAAAAAAACAAAAACAAATAGTAAATTAAATTAAATTATTTATTAACGTCCACTTTTTGCACTTTGGGACGGGTTATCTACAGGTTAGCACCATTTTCTAGCCAGGGTAGGACTATCGATTTTATTTAATGAATTTTGTCACTAAATAAATTAGGGGGGAATTGAACTCGCCTGTCTAGGTTAGCCATGTGAAATTAAGGTCAACTTATTAAATAATAAATTTAAATAAAAATGCTAGCATTTGTTTACAATCTAGTAATTTTGAGAAGGAACAAGTTTTTTTTATTTCTAATTTTCTGTATATGATGTTTATAAGGTCATAAATATATGTATCCATTTACATTTTATGCAAGTTATACCATAATAAATTATTCTTTGAAGTGGAAACTTTTTTTTCTTCCATGTTTGTGATGTTTAAGAACCTAAAAAAATTAATGAACCTTGTCAAGTCAAAAATAAGATTTTTGAATTCTTGCGCCACATACTCGTGACACTGTTCATTGGTACACTTGGTAAACCTAGAGTGGCGAGTTCGATTCCCGACTGGTTAGTAGGAATTAAGGACGAAACCATTAATTAAAATCATAAGTCCCACCCTAACTAGAAAATGGTGATAACATATAGGCAAAATATCCCAATTGGCTGTAGTTTCACAAAGCGTTAAGAAATATCATTTTTAATAAGAAAATCATGTATCTCGACTTTTCATTAATGTTTATCTGGCATTATAGAAAAGAAACTTTTTTTTTCTCCCTTTATAGCGATTATATACTTCTGAATCCACGCAAGCAGCCCAATTACATTGTGGCAACGTTCGGTATTAAAGTGTTTTATTCTTCCAGTAATATTGTTATAGCAACATTGGCTTTCATTTTTGAAAATTTTACCTCGTGTCATTGCTTTTGATTATTGACGTAATACTCATGAATGTGTTAGGAAGTTTTCTTGTTCCCTTGAATTATTCGTGGAAAATGATGAAAATTAGTTTGTTTTTTTTTCAAACTTATACACCATTTACACCAAACAGCGATTACCAATAAGCTTCTTGTTCATTGCAATCTCCAGACCTTCCAATGAACTAAGTTCTTACCTTTTCTTAGCCTCATGTAATAAACGCACTTCATGGGCTCCTTCGCTATGGCCCTCTTGTTCTTGATGGTAGAAAAATTCCGAATCTGAGCGATAACCATGTTCTCTACACCGGGTCCTTATCTTTCTTCCTGTTTGGCCGATGTAACACCCTTTGCATGTACCACACACTATTTTGCACACACCTGACCTGTCTTTTATATCGAGAGGATCTTTGGCCCTGCATAGCATATCGCCAAGATTCGGTCCGCTCTCATAGGCTACTCCCACTCCATTCCTACTTAGTATGCATCCTATTTTTTCAGAAAGTTTTCCTAAACATGGTTTGGCGCACCAACGGAGCTTCTTAGTATTTTCGGATAAATGGCCGAAAGAATGTGCCCCCATGATTTCTGACGGGTTCGCTGGCTATTACTTGAGGTTACTTTCAGGTTGCAGTTTCTTAACATTATGAGGCTTTCATCCTTGTGTATGGTTGAAAAAAACTGATATTGTACTGTTTCGTAGGTGTTCCTTTCCAGGAGTTTTAAATTTTTTTTCTGTCTAGAGAACTCGTTTTTATTTATTTAGTTATTTAATTTATTGGCTTAAATATGTTTATTATTGTCTATCGATGTTAGACTTTTGAAGGAACGAAAGTACTCCCCATAAATACATAAAAATACTATAGTGGTAATGCTACTTGGTAATATTATACATCATATTTAAGTATAAATTATTTATTTTTGAGTATTTTCTAAGAATTGGCCCTTCCAGGTAATTATAATTATGTATCCACCCACCTCCCTCATTTCGGCATCTCTGGAACAATGGAGATTTTTACAATTGTCTCCACATGTATCTTTTGAAATTGTGTACAGTAGAGTGATCATACATTATTTGTTACAAATTTTATATATATTGTTACGTTTTTGTATTACCAAAACCAGTAATAAACGTTTTTAATAAGAGTTCTTTTTGATTGCAAAATTAAATACTCGCAAGTTTCACAGTTTTTATCACTGCACAATTTATTTGGATAATGCACAATAAACTTGGTAATTATTCTTAATTACTACTCACAGTATAGACTGATAGCGTTACTGTTCTTCAGATTACACAGTCCAACAATTCACTGAAATTCACAGAAAGACGGCACTGCACTGTCCTTTGCTTCGCGGCACTGCACTGTCTTCTACTTCCCGGCACTGCACTGTCCTTTACGTCGCGGTACTGCACTGTCTTAAATACGGCACTAAACTGTTACTTACAGTCACGGCACAGCACTGTTCTTCTTATAAAAACACTTTACCGCACTGTACTAAGTCGCACTGTAGCACTGATGTGAACATCAAGACAGGTGAGAATAAAACTGACTCACGGCTGGCCCGAGCTCCTTTTTATAGGGAGGCGGCATACATCAAAGGGGAATTATCTAGTTCATTCGACGACTGGCTGGAAGATACTGGTCAGACCTAGAACATTCTATCGGTCTCTTTGATCTACGTCACACTTTCCAAATACGCGACTCTCTCTCTCTGAAGGATTATTCATCTATTTAATTTTCGCAACACTGCCGCCCACTTAAGCCTTTTCGTCCCGAATAGGCTCAATATCGCAGTTGCCATACTTGGCTAGTCGCTCTAGGTGTACCACTTTCATTTTAGACCTCGGATTGTGGTATCTCTGTATCCGGTAGACAACGTCGTTCAATCTCTTGATTACCTTGTAAGGTCCCTCCCAGTGCGTTTGCGATTTCGGGGATAGTCCTTTCTTTCGTTGTGGGTTAAATAGTAGAACCATTTGCCCTTCAGTGAATCCTTCCGTATTTGCTGCCCGATCATATCTGGCTTTCATCTTATCACCTGTCATTTTAATACGGTTGCGTACAAACTCATGGAGCTCATGCAGGTCTTCCTGTGCCTGGGGAGTATTTCCATTGTCTTCGCAGGACGGTCCGGGTTTGGCCCCAAATTCCAAATCCGCTGGTAGTCTTAATTCTGCTCCAAATAAGATTTTTGCCGGAGTACGTGAGGTGGAATCATGGATTGCCGACCGGTAAGCCAGTAGTAATTTGGGTATGTGCACATCCCAATCCCTTTGTTGCGTGCTAACCACTTTTCTGAGGTATTCCTCCAGTGTCCGATTAAATCTTTCGACCATGCCATCAGATTGTGGGTGAAGCGGTGTCGTCCTTGTCTTTTTGATGCCATACAATTCACACATTTCCTTGAATATGGCCGATTCGAAATTTCGGCCCTGGTCAGAATGAAGTTCTATTGGAACCCCGTATCGGCATACCCAATTATTTACAAAGGCATCTACAACTGTTTTCGACTCCTGGTTTGGGATGGCATATACTTCGGGCCATTTACTGAAGTAGTCCATTACAACTAGGACATACCGGTTTCCATCCTCACTGACAGGGAATGGACCAGCAACATCCATGGCTATCCGCTCGAAAGGGGCGCCTGCGTTGTACAGCTGAAGTTTGCCACGACTTCTTCTCGTTGGACCCTTGGCTGCAATGCACTGCTCGCAATTGGCTATCCAATCGGTTACAGATTGCTGACATCCCACCCAGTAAAATCGTTGTTTTATCTTTTCCAGGGTTTTTGTAATGCCCAGATGGCCGCCGCTGGGACCATTATGGAACTGCTTCAATACCTCATTTATCTTGGAAGTGGGCACGACAATTAGGTCGGTTGTGGTTTTGCCATCTGCACTCTCCCAAGATCGATATAAGCAGCCCTCTACCAGTTTTAGGCTATTCCACTGAACCCAGTATGATTTCGCAAGTGGGCTTTCAGCTGATGTCTCATTTCGGGTTGGTTTTCTGTTCCATTCCTTAGCCGATATAATCTTCGCCAGAATCGGGTCATCTTTCTGAGCCTTCGACCAGTCCTCGTCTGAGCCAATACGGGTAAGTCGCACATCAATCACGCTTTCCTCTTTCTCGGCTTTAGTACAATGTTTGCATTCTATGTTACAAGGCCGTCTTGAAAGGGCATCAGCGTTATTGTGTTTCCCACCTTTTCGATGCTCGATGCTGAAATCATAGCTCTGCAGACGTTCAATCCATCGTGCCAGCTGACCTTCTGGGTTCTTGAACTGCAGCAGCCAACGTAGTGCCGAGTGGTCTGTTCTTAAGGTGAAGTGTTGACCATACAAGTATTTGTGGTAATGTTTGACGCACTCCAACACTGCCAGAAGCTCCCGTCGGGTAACACAATAATTTCTTTCGGGCTTGGAGAGTACCCTGCTGTAGTAGCCAATGACTCTTTCTGCTCCATTAACTACTTGAGAAAGTACTCCTCCTATTCCATAGCCACTGGCGTCCGTATCAATTATGAACTTCTGTCCAGCGATTGGATAGGCAAGGACAGGTGCTGTGCACAAGAGTTCCTTGAGCCTCTGGAAAGCATCTTCCGCTGCCTCACTCCAGTGGTATGGTCGCGACTTTTTGGTTAGCTCGTGCAAGCTGGCAGCTACCTGAGCGAAGTTTGGCACGAATCTCCTGTAGTATGTGCAAAGCCCCAGGAAGCTACGCAGCTCGTGAAGATTTCGTGGTTGAGGCCAGTCCTTTACTGCCCGTATTTTGTCCTCGTCAGTGGAGATGCCCTCTGCTGTTACCCGATGTCCCAAGTATTTGACCTATTTCTGAAACAGAGCACATTTCTTTATGCTTAACTTCAGCCCAGCTGCTGTTATGCGACTAAATACTTCATCCAGGTTTTTAAGATGTTCTTCAAAAGTCTTCCCCATAACGATTATGTCATCTAGATACACCAAGCATGTCTTCCAATTGAGACCCTTTAGCACACGTTCCATTAAACGCTCAAAAGTAGCTGGGGCGTTGCAGAGCCCAAATGGCATCACCTTGAACTGCCATAAACCATTGCTAGCGCTAAAGGCGGTTTTCTCTTTGTCCTTATCGGCTATCTCTACTTGCCAGTAGCCGCTTTGCAAGTCCAAGGTAGGAAACCATTTCGTTCCAGACAACGTGTCTAAGGTGTCGTCAATTCTTGGCAGCGGATAGCTGTCTTTCTTGGTGACGTCATTGAGTTTTCTGTAGTCGACGCAGAATCTGGTGCTGCCGTCTTTCTTCTTTACTAGAACTATTGGCGAGCTCCACGGACTCGAAGATGGTTCAATGACTCCATTCCGCTCCATTTCGTTGACAAGTTCTTTAACTTCGTTCCGCTTCGCTAGGGGAACACTCCTGGGTGCCTGTTTTATAGGTCTCGCTTCACCGGTATTTATTTCATGTTTCTCTACAGCTGTTCTACCTGGGCATTTATTGCTTAGGGCGAAGACGGATGCATGTGCTCTTAGCAACTCCTTTGCCTTGTTTCTTTCAGGCGATGTCAGTCCTTTCATCCACTTTTCCTCTTCTTCTGCAAGTAGTTCGCGCTCCTTGGCTGTCATTTTTGGGCATCCTGAATTTTTGGCACAGTTAATTATTGCTTCTGCTGGCTCACATTGACCTATTTCAAAATTTTTGTTAATGATCTTCTCATTGTTGGATAGGTTAAGTACTCTCACCGGAACTCGTCCATCGTCGCAGGTTTTCACGAGGGCTTTAGCTGTTATAATGTCATCTTTAAGTTCTTTAGGTTCTACTACCCACAACCGGTTATCCTCACAATCTTCTTCCACACGCGCCCATACTAAGGTTTCCGACTGGGGTGGTAATTTCTGGCGTCCGACGGTAAATAGCCTCCTTACTGTGGTCTTGCTCTCATATCCTACATCCAAGGGTATCTCGACGTTGCGCCAGATCATAACTTGTTGACCCATGTGCAGATTGATACCGTGGGCTATCATGAAGTCTGCACCGATGATCACGTCGTCCACTATGTTGGCGACAACAAATACATGGTCGGCGCTAGTGTTGGCGATAGTCAGTCGAACCTTGGCTCTTCCATAGACGGTGGCTGATTCCCCAGTAGCAGTGCGCAGTCGAACGTCGTTTAATGGTTCCACTGATCCTTTTACCAAATCGGGCCTAATTATTGACTGCGACGCTCCTGTGTCTATGGTGAGGATCTGCTTCCTGCCGTTAATGAGTCCACGAGCTGTAAGGTTGCTATTCTGTTGTTGTATTATGGAAATGGAGATTGTGGGGCCAGCGGTTGTAGGAGCTAGCTCTTGCCCCTCAGTGCTAGCTCGTTTTAGTTTAACGGTGTCTCTTGAGATTTGGGGTTATTCGTCCGTTTGTTCTCCCTTGGTGGCGAAACAGATCTTGACCTTTTCTTCGGTGATTTACAGTTACGTTGAAAATGGCCGGCCTTGCCACAGTTGAAGCACTTGGAGCGTGATCTGTTCCTTTGCTCCTCCATTATTCGCTTGACTAAATCTTCTATGTCACTCCTTGACATTTGGGCGTCATTTTGAATATCAGCCTCAAGACGTCGCACCTTGAAGACTTGTGGTTTTGAAATTACTTTAGCGGTCTCCTGGGCTAGCGCATAAGAGATGGTTTCAGCAAAGGATGATTTTTGCGTAGCACACACCGCGAATTTAACGTCTGGATCTCGTATACCATTCACAAATGCTTCAATCTTGAACTGATCCAAGAATGGATGATTTTCACCTGGGTAAGTCAGCTGCACTAGACGTTCGATTTCCATGGCAAAATCTTGTAGCGTCTCGTTCGGTTTCTGCACTCTGCCCCTTAGTTCCATCCTGTAAAGTTCTCGTTTATGCTCACCGCCAAACTTGCGCTGTAATGCCAACATAATGTCCTCATAATTATTCCTACAAGCTGATGGTAAACTCTCCAGGATTTCTGCAGCGGTTCCCTTCAGTGCCAAAATCAATTCTACCGCTTTCTCTTCATTATTCCATCCGTTTCTACTGGCCACCGTCTCAAATTGGAATTTAAAAACATTAAGTGGTACATTACCGTCAAAAGTTGGGGTCTTTATTTTGCTGGAATTTTCTGAAATGAGCCTCACCGGACCCTCTCGAACATGTAGATTATCCATTTGGAATTGTAGCTCACGTATTTCATCGTCCATCTTTCTTCCTAGGTTGGACACGTCCTCTTCAACCTTCTTCTGTGCCGCAGAAATGCCGCAGAGTTTTTCATCAAACTCGCTGACTCTCTGCTCTATAGCTTCCACTCGTTTGCCCAATACCTCTGACATTTCATGGAGTTTTTGGTTAGTTGATCTAGAAGCTTCCTGAAATTTCTCTTCTAGCCTCTCGCAATTAGTTCTGGAAACTTCCTGGAATTCTTGTCTGACTTCCGCTAATATTTTCTCACTGTTACTCTTAGAAGCTTCCTGGAATTCTTGTCTTACTTCCGCTAAGATTTTCTCGCTGTTACTTCGAGAAGCTTCTTCTAATCTCTCGTAATTAGCTCTAGAAGCTTCTAAGAGTTTCTGGTTGTTATCTGTGATTTTTTCCATCATGGCGGCCAAAATTGAATTTAAATCTAAATTGCTGCTTGACATAGGAGTACTTACAGCAATGTCTTCTTTATCGTCAAACTCGTGTGTAATTATATCGATTCCTCGTCTTTGGAATTCATCTGTCAACCGCCTTTGTAATTCAGCCTTATTTCCTGTTGTTGGCAGATCCAGTTTAGCCAGCTCCTTCTTCAGCTGTTCCACTTTTAGTTCATCAAACTTCATTTTTGTTGATTTTAATTTTGCAATCCCACTTCTGACACCAGTTGTTACGTTTTTGTATTACCAAAACCAGTAATAAACGTTTTTAATAAGAGTTCTTTTGGATTGCAAAATTAAATACTCGCAAGTTTCACAGTTTTTATCACTGCACAATTTATTTGGATAATGCACAATAAACTTGGTAATTATTCTTAATTACTACTCACAGTATAGACTGATAGCGTTACTGTTCTTCAGATTACACAGTCCAACAATTCACTGAAATTCACAGAAAGACGGCACTGCACTGTCCTTTGCTTCGCGGCACTGCACTGTCTTCTACTTCGCGGCACTGCACTGTCCTTTACGTCGCGGTACTGCACTGTCTTAAATACGGCACTAAACTGTTACTTACAGTCACGGCACAGCACTGTTCTTCTTATAAAAACACTTTACCGCACTGTACTAAGTCGCACTGTAGCACTGATGTGAACATCAAGACAGGTGAGAATAAAACTGACTCACGGCTGGCCCGAGCTCCTTTTTATAGGGAGGCGGCATACATCAAAGGGGAATTGTCTAGTTCATTCGACGACTGGCTGGAAGATACTGGTCAGACCTAGAACATTCTATCGGTCTCTTTGATCTACGTCACACTTTCCAAATACGCGACTCTCTCTCTCTGAAGGATTATTCATCTATTTAATTTTCGCAACAATATATATATATATATATATATATATATATATATATATACATATATAAACTACCAAATATACAGCTGAACTCTGATAATTTACTGAATCCAATCAAAAATTAAATAAAAGTAAATAACATATATAAATTAAAAATAAAATAATATATAAGAGTAAAAAATAACGAAAAAAAAATATATACGAATTCATGACGTTTTCAATTTTAGGAGATTAGTAGTCCTTTAAATGAAATTTGTGACACAAAATTCACCTTCTTCCAGAATTTATACCACCTAAAAATTGTGTAAAATCATTATTAAATACAAAAGTCATTTCGCCTACCACAATTAGCCAATTTTGTTCACCAAAAATTATTCTTTTCATTAGTTTTTGTCTTGTCGTTTCCGGTCTATGTTATATGGTCGTATATTTGTTCTGTTCGACCGTCACATTTTCGCTGGTTCTTTTAAATCTTTGTAAATAGTGTACAGCCACTACTTGAATTAGTTTATTATTGATTACTTTTAAGTTTTTCCTTTGTTATAGGTATATTAATTGCAGATATGTATAAAATGTCTTACTTTTTTTGGGTTAGAATATTTTTGAGTGCTTTTCGTCTTAGCGTTCTTGCAATCTTTGTGTTAGGTACTTTTTTTTATTGTTATTTTATGTTAACTGTTACTCCTTTGGTTCTGACTGCCTAACCATCTCTTTGGCTTTAGCAAGGGTCAGCCCTTCCTGAATCTGAAGCTGTCTCGACAGCTGCTGATCCCGAATACCAGTAACTTGCTTAAGCAGTATCATATCCTCATGATATTTTCTCACTTTCGCTGCAAACCCACTCGCATCTCTCCGACATTTTATGGAGGTCATTAATAAACTCATCTACTCATTCATAAGCTAATTGGTTTCTTTTTAGGAAAACGGTCCTATGATAAAATATTCATATGTTTCTATGTAGAAAAATATTCATTAAACTGCTTTACAACAGCATCATACGTAGTCCTAGCTTCGACATTCATCCCAATAGACGTAAGCAGTTCCTCAGCATCTGGTCCCATTCACTAAAGTAACATACTAATCTGTTGATCTTGGGATTTAGCAGATAGACCAGTCGCCGAATGGAACATGACAAACCGCTTGATCCAGGCATTCCATGACTGCTGATCCTTTACATCAAATATATCTGGTTCAAACCAGCCTCATATGTAGACTGCACCGTGGACAAAATGCCCTACAACATCTCTGGTGAAATCGACATCACCTTTATCAGTTTACACCCGACACCAAATAAATAACGAACACACGTGCTATCTCAAGAAGCAACCTTTATTAACTGGCTCTTAAATATCAAACATATGTTACAACCCAACCTTCACCACATCAGCTCTGCATGTCTGTCCGTTTCCTATGTGCCCAATGTGAGCTTAATTCCATTGTATATAAACGTCTACGAGTTTCTGTTTACAGATTAATTAGTTGTTTTCTAATATTTTGCGTCACGACATTTTGATATTGTAATTATTTTGGTTAGTGATAACGTTGTGATAAGAGATAAGGGTTATCTAGGATGGTGTTTAGTGATTTAGCCGAGAGCAGTGGGTGGATGCTGGGGCCTTCCTATCGAGCGGTCCTTCCATGGCCTAGACCAGACGGCGCCCATCTCTCTTTCCAAATCTCCAACTTGTACAACATTCCATCCCCGCCTACTTATCTCTTAATCTACTTCCGCCATTTTATCTTTATTTGGCTATCTGGATTATTATTCTATTAGAAATTTTTCTTCAAAATCGTTCCTGTTAGGAGATGAAGAACATGAGGGCCGTTCAAAACTGTTCATGTACGGGTATATATATATATATATATATATATATATATATATATATATATATATATATATATATATTTGTCTGTTACAGCTCTAGCGGTCGCAATTGTTGTTTAGTAGTTACCAAACTCGATATATAAGAGTTTCATACAAAACTTAACATCAAGTTCATTAAATCGTTCGCGAAATCGGAATAGGGGGAATGTGGGTTTTAGAGGGGAGGAATTTCGAAAAAATGAAATATCTCTGTAACTATACGTGGTATAGAACAATTGTATAGAACCAGTCTTATTGAAAATTAAATTTACAATGAATATTGTTATACACATTTATTATTCTCTATCTTGAATATTAACCGAGATATTTGCATTTTTCAGTCTTCAGCGAACCCCCACTTCTACTCATGTTACATAAACATTACTCTGTTATATAATAAACCACATTATTCGAAGATTAAATACCAAATATTGTTTTCGAGAGACATGCAAATATGCCCCCCCCTTTCTTAAGCTTTAGACTACTAAAATTTGATTGATGGAGATAAAAATGACTCTGATTCATTACACATGACAGTACTAGATATAGTAAATAGCTTACCGTCGGGAGGTTACTAAAATTGAGTGAATGATTTTTTATAACCGCTTGTATTTATTCAATTAATATTCACGGTGGTGCTGTGTTACCAGTATGTCGATTTATGTAGTGTTAAAATCTGCTTAGTTTACGCAGCCCCTGTGTGACGGACTATTTTTATACATTTCATCGATTTCGTCGCATTGGGGCTGCCTAAACTACTCATTCAATTTTCCTATGACATTCTTCCCCCGTTTTGATCTTCAGGTAGATAGGAATGGTGGTAAGACATCAAAATTAGGCTGCAAAATCGGTATTTGGTGATAAAAAAGCATTATATCAAACCCTCATACTTCATACTGAAGACTGAAAAAGACCAAAAGCAGGTGCTGTGGAAACGAAACATATTCCCCAAATGCTCTCCGCAGAGAGGTCCTATGTAATCGGGACACAAAATTTAAACTGGCCAAGAGACGTTTGTTGATACAGTTGCTTTAGGTCAAAGTCCCATGTGCAGAGGTGGGGGTTACTGAAAACGGCAAAAATAAAAAAGTCCGTCACGCAGGGGCTACGTAAACTAAGCAGATTTCCCACGTGAAGGTTTACAATAGAGAAATTTCACGAGAGCCGAGCAATCAAGGAAACGGCCGAACGGGCTTTTGGCGAGAAAGTCACTCTCGTCCGTTAGCCGTCAATTTAATAAAAATGCAAATATCTCAGTTAATATTCAAGATAGAGAATAAATGTATATAACAATATTTATAGTACTTGTAATATGCAATAAGATTGATTCTGTACAATTTTTCGATCCGACGTATAGAAACGAAGATATTTTGAATTTTCGAAAATCCTTCCGTCTAAGCCCCCCTCCCACTGGTCCAATTTCAGCCGTTAACGAACTTGATCTTTCTTTTTACATATAACGACTAAATATCGAGTTTGGTTACGATTAAACAAAAATTGCGACCGCTAGAGCGGTAACAGACAAATATATATATATATATATACAGTTTTGAACGGACCCCATTTCCGTCATCTACTAGGTAGGATCGATGGACATTTGAAGAAAAATTTCGAAAATTCTGTCATGAGTACAACCTCAATAGCTGATTTCCCTTAAGGTCACGGTGGTATTGTGTTACCAGTATGCAGATTTCTCTATTGTAAAACTTCACATGGGAAATCTGCTTAGTTTACGCAGCCCCTGCGTGACGAACTTCATATCGGAAAAATTGTATAGGCGACAACTGTGTTTATATAACATTTTTTGATACTGCAGATATTTCGAATTTTAGTTTAAATATTATTTATATTTAAATATGCAAGGAATTGTTGAATAAAATTTGTCGATCATATATTTAATCAAGGAGATCTTTTATTTGTCTTGTTATTTTTGAAGTACATAGCGCTAAGCTATCACCCTGATGTTTGCATATACACTATCGTTTGCTTCATATAAGACTGGCATGCCAATAACCCGTTTCAAAAATCACCGTTTGGCATAGTTCACTCTTTTTCCGTTTCTTGTTTTTTTTTTTTTTTTTTTTGCAATTTGATTTTTTAATGACACGAATAATGAGTAAATCGTCAGCGTTGCGGAACTCATTTAAATGAATAAATAAATGATCTCCCTTAAGGAACAGTTGTCGGAAATAATTTAATAATGAAGATTGGATGTAAAAGACATTTCAATGCGTTTAAAATATACTATTTTATATATCTAAAACCCTTCTCTAAACCTCTATTCCTTCATATCCGATTTTGATAGATAGATAGATATATATTTTATTGGCTTATATTTACAATATGTTGCCAAGAGTCTGGCCAATTAGTGTTAGTATGGTTATTAATATATTATACTTCTTAAAATATGTGTAAATAAAATAATAATAATTTCTAAAATTACAAATGAACACCATATAGATTGACACTTAATACAATATAAATATTAATCTAAATAAATACTGAATTCAATAGATCATAATTTAATGTAAATGTAGATTAATTCATTCTTTTTAAATGTCTAAAGTTTTCTAACATATTAGATTAACATAACTATTCTCTAAGATAAGTATAACTCTTCTAATAATAAGTATAACTGTATATAATAAATAATGTGCCGATTATTGTTGAATAAGCCCCCCCATAAAAATAATAAAATTCTTTCTTTTATATTGCTAACTTTCGTAAACTTTTAATAAGAAACAAAAAATATCATTAACTTTACTTTCATTGTTGTAATCCAAAATGTTTACCAATGATAGGTATTCTCTTTGAGTCACTATATATTTGTCAAGGAATTTTACTCTGTGTGCTGTAAAAGCGGGGCAATACAACAGTAAATGATTCAAGTGTAGGTATATGAGGAGGTAACATTCAAACCGTGCTTTGTCCGGATGAATGTACTTTTTAGGAAACCATGAAATTGAATAAAAAACATATATATATATATATATATATATATATATTTGTTTTTTGTAATGAAAAATACTCCTATATGGTTTAAATAAATGTTTTGTCAATGAGATACATTGTTAAAATAGTTTAGCGTAATAAGTATAATAAACATTAGATAATAAATTGGACCAAGTACACTTTGCATGAAACAAATGGACAAAGCACGGTTTGAATGTTACCTCCTCATATATATTTTTGGCACCATTTATATACCTCTCCAGTTTTTATAATTTGAGTCATGTTTCTATAGGATAATTTTAAATACTCGCTAGAAGATATCCTTATTTGACTTGTAAGTTTAATTTTATTTATGTTTGTGCGGAACGTTAAATAATTTTCAGGGAGAGAATGGTTAAAACTACAAATACTTCTATATATTCGGCTGTAACTTGAGTTAAGAACTCTATGAACGTCAACGTCCGTATCCGTATCCGATTTTGACAAATAGTTAAAATAAAAAAAATATATATCGAGTTTAGTGAAGATAAAATCGTCTACTGACGAATATATAACACACTTGGTTAGGGGTACAACTCTAGACAGAGAACACAACTCTAGACAGCTTGAAGATGGTGCCATCGCATCTATAGCACAATGCCAACTGTACTCGACCATCAGCCAGTATGCACCGACAGGTATGACAACAGTATCATCTATACTGGCGGTTCCAACCCTTTACTTGATTCACTTGGTTATTTTGGAACATTCAGGTTTTGAAACACTTTACTTTCAATTAAATTTTTTGTGTGCCACATTGATACATTCTCATAAAATTAATAATGTAATTTACTTAATATTTTGGGGTTTAAGGTAAATATAGTTGAAGTATCTTATTATTTTTCGTTTAATAGAAAAAATAATTTCTCATCCATCCGTAGTCGTATTATTCTTCGAATGGCACGTAAATACATGGTGGACCAAAGTGTACGGTAGCTCGTTTTATATGTGACACTTGTTCTACTCGGTTTATGGCTAGAAGTTCAGGAGCGGCTCGACCAAAGAGAATAAGGAATTGTAGGATTACTGAATCTCGCTAAGGAATTTATCGACCTCAGAGCCGGATTTAGGATTTGTACTTAAGCTCGGAATTCCAGTGCTATCTTTACTTCTCTTTTCCCCATCTTCTCTTTTATTTCATGACTACCCCTAATAATCCCATCCTAGCATTCCTTTCTATGCCTCGAAGAACATTTTGGAGAGTTTTAATAATTTTGAAGGCCATATATATATATATATATATATATATATATATATATATACAAAATCAGTAATAAATGTTGTTTATTAGAGTTCTTTTGGATTGCAAAATTAAACACACACAAGCTTCACAGTTATTATTACTGCACAATTTATTAACAATACACTTGGTTAATTATTCTTAGTTACTAATCACAGTATGCACTGATAGCTTCACTGTTCTTCAGATTAAACAGTCCAATAATTCATTAACGATCACTGAAGTTCACAAAAACATGGCACTGCACTGCCCTTTACTCCGCGAAGTTAACGACACTTAAACACGGGACTATACTGTTCTTTACAGAGTCACGGCACAACACTGTTCTTCACATAAAACACTTTAGCGTACTTCCACTAAGTCGCACTGTTGCACTGAACGCACTGATGATCACTTGAAAACAGCTGAGGCCAAAAATAAAAAAACTCGCGGCGGGCCGGTTCTTTATAAAGCGCGTCGGCATAGATCAAATGAGAAGGCCGAGAGACTTCCAGAACAGGACTGGTATTGCCTAGAACGAATTCGAACCTCTGTCGGATTCTTTAATCTACTTCGTACTTCCCAAATACGTGACTATCTCTCTTTAATTTTTCATGTATTTAACGTTCGCAACAATATATATATATATATATATATATATATATATATATATATTCTTCATATTTTATGGTAAGGGTCACCAATAAAAAATATTTTTTTCGGTGCAAATTTCTTTTTTCGGGAAACTGCCCTACATGTTTCGTGGCTTATTTGCCACTTCTTCAGGGGCTATCCCTTTTCAAAAAAAATATAAAAATTAATAACATTAATTTAACAAAACCCTTAATAATTCTTTGCTAGATATTGTATTACGAGGTGCCTACATCAATGATATATTTATTAAATCTAATTATATAATTATTATCTAATTATTATTCTGCTTCAGCATATTTATTACATTAGAGCGGTAGTCATTGTGAACACTGAGAATCCCATGTGTCACAATATCTTGGTTTAAGATTGTTGAAGAATATTTAAAATATAAATATATATATATATATAAATATATATGATTTATTCTCTAAATGATCTTCAAGGGATGTGAGATTGCAGGTAATTTTGTGACTTTATTGTAAGAGATAACACTTTGCCTTACCACCAATGCTCTCGTGAAATAAGATAAACAGTGGTTCAAATGTGCATCACGCAGGAGTTGCGTAATCTAAAAAGATTTCCCTCATGAATGACAAGCTGACAATATTATGCCAACATCTATTTTCTATTTCTCCCTTCATAAGAAACCCCTAGGTCTAAACATTACAGGTACTACTTCATATATATATATATATATATATATATATATATATATATATATATATATATATATATATATATATATTGCACATTGTTGTTAGACTTTAACAGATGGTGTTTGTGTTAATAATATTTTTTCACCAACCTACGATGTAATAACCTGTTTTACACAGCTAATTTGACGTCCGAAAGCTACACTTGGCCGCAAAATCAGCTGTTTATTATTTTAATTCATTCATTTCGTTATATACATTATATTAGTTTGTTTTGCTCGTATTATTGTTTAGTTATTTAGTAATTATGGCTAATAATATATCACAATCTATAAATAGAAGAGCAAAAGAAATCATGGCAGATTTGTTACCAGCAAAATCAAAAGATAACATAACGTAAAACAATCCATACATTAAACATTCATCATGTCCCCATAACCACAAGATAACCTTCTAACAAAGAGGTACACTTAACCAAAAGAAAATCTTGTTTTTGATTAATGTTATATCGTATTAATATTTATTGTAGTATGGTGAAAAATAGCGTTCGTGCCTCGGGCCGAAGTGCTTTTGCCGGCCCTCGAACTTTTCATGACCTCGACTACGTCTCGGTAAAAAAATGTCTCCGGCAAACGCCCACTTTCGGCCCTTGGTACGAAATATACTATTAATTATGTATTAATATAAAGTAGTACCTGTACTTTCTAGGCCTGAAGAAGAGAAAGAGAAAATTGAGAGAAGACTGAGGAAGAAGAAGAGAAAATAAATATTCTCGAAATATTGGAATAAACTAAGATTTTTTCACCAACACTGACTAAAACTCCAAAAAACAACACCATATATATATATATATATATATATATATATAAAACCTGGTAGAAAACAACATACACACACACAAACATATAATATATGATATATATATATATACATATGGCTCTTGTTAGCCATATGAGTTAAACCGTTGGCATTAACTTAGTGGTAAACCTTGAGTGTCTAGTTAAATTCCCGCCTGGGCAACAGAACTCACTAAATAAAATCCTTAGCTCCACCCTGCCTAGAAAAGGGTGATAACCTGTCGATAACCCGTCCGAATTAGCCGTATCTACAAAAAAATGGACGTTAATGAATAATTTAATTTAATTTATTCTTAAAAATTACTGTGATCGAATTGCGCGCAGTATCTTAAGTGATGGAGTATGTATAATGGAAATAGTTTTTTAATATGGAGAGATACTTGTTTGTTGGAAAAAGGGAGAAAATGTGACTCGTATGATCAGTGTTGGTGCATTGTTATTAATAATGTTAGAATTATTTCGCCCTTCACTTTTAAAATAAAACTGTTATGCGATTACAATCAGTTAGAAATACATTGATAGTATTAAATGTGCTCAGAGCCAGCCTGTAGGGGCGTGAGGTAAGCTTTAGCGGTAATAATAGAAAATGTCGGCACCAAAATGTAATGGCGGGAAGCTTTTTAAAGGGGAGAGTAAGAGAGCATTTAGACTGAACCATTTGTTATTTCTCCTGGAGAGATGAGGGAAAAAGATAAATAAAGAAAACAAAAACAACTATGTGAGTTCTCCTAAGTATTAGGTATATTGAAAGAGTTCATTATATATCT